>JAZGTJ010007474.1:0-20947 GCA_036877575.1 Botia almorhae
AAATAATCAATTTATACTGTTTTCGCTTGTCTTCGTTTAATTTGGTCTGACGGCTTGATGAGAGTCTGTTTTTATTGCGTCTTATCCCTAGCGGACGTAATAGGTGCCAAGCAGGAATTAATCAGCCCTAGGTACGGGGAACATGGGAAAGGAGTTGAGTTGAGGAGTTGATTCACTCGATACGCCTCCTCGTCTAGGGAAGAAGAACATGGGGTTAGTAAAATGTTATTGCTGCGAGCGAACTTGAGAGAAATTAAATTTGCGGCTGCTCCGGAATTAATTAAAGCTGAGGTATTAATCGTTAAGTCAGAGAAGTCAAGAATAACGGGTATATGGATTACATTATATGAATACAAACAGGTGGTATACAGAAAGTAATCAGCCCTAGGTATGGGGAACATGGGAAATGAAGTCCGGAATGTAACATACTCGGGGCGAGGGTTCCCTCTGGCAGCAGGGAGGAGGTGGAGCAGCGGCCTCATACTCTGTGTCTTTGTCATCTGTGGAAGCACATGGCCTTTATTTGTTTACATTTGCCATGTGCTCTCCAGTCACGTGTCTCGACCCCACCCTCTTTTTTCCTTGTTAATCATCCCATTATCAGTTCATTGCCCTCGTTACCTGCCTTTGTTTCTTTCATATTTAATGCCTTTGTGTTTGCTGTCCTGTGCTGGTGTATTGTTGGTGTTTCTTGTACCAAAAAGTGGTTCTTGTCTTTAGAAGTCTGCCTTGTGTAAATATATCTAGTCTTGTTTTGAGTTAGTTTTCTAAAATCTTGTTTTTGGTTTTCTTGCTTTTTTATATATATATTTATGGTCTGGTTTGGTTTCTTGTTTTGCCCCCTTGTGAGTTTTTTTGTTTAAAGTAATTTTTGTTAAAAGCTATCTGCGATTGGGTTCTCCCTCACCACATTCTTGATAAACTATAATGCAATAAGAGTACACACAGCACCACTGTCAGGTTTGTGAGCAAGAAGAACTCAGATGCAGGCAGCGGTATAAAGAAAACAGTTTTATTAACAAATAAGAAAACAGAAGGAATAAAAGGAATTCTAACTAAACAACTTAAAACTAATTTGAATATTGATCAACAGAAAACGTAACACAAATCAGGAATAAACAAGCTGAATAAAATATTAACTAAGATTGAAACATTTAACATTAAACACAGACACGACTATAAACTAACTAGGAAACTTAATAGGAAACACTAAACCATGAACAAGGCGCGACTAAGACAAGTTCAAACGAACAAGAGACTAGGACTCGACGGCTGCGACAACATCAAACATTTAGACGAACAACAGAACAAGGCTTCTCGTTGGTAGAGAGCAAACTAGGACGAGGCAGAACCCAACGGAAACATCCAGGTGTAAATCTCAAACTCGGGGGAAACACAGGGGAAAATGAAAGCAACAGGTGCGTGACATTAACTGAAACGAGGGAACAAGGAGGAATGGCTGATGAATATTCAATAGCCATGTGCTTCCACACGAAACGCACACCCAGAGCCTGAACCCAAATTCCGACCCAAATCGAAACTAGAACAATGCGGAATGAGTCGGAGTCTAAGCCCACGCCCTGACACGTAATAAGACAGTCAGGATCCAGGAAAATGCGATCTCAAAACTAGACAGAAGCCAGGATCCTGACAACCACATTTACATTTACGCATTTGACAGACGCTTTTATCCAAAGCGACTTACATTGCATTATACTATACATTGTTTTTGAGTATGTGCAATCCCTGGGATCAAACCAACGACCTTGGCGTTGTTAACGCCACACTCTAACCACTGAGCTACAAGAAAGCCTAGCACCAGTACCAGTTGTCAGTCATGTGTTTGAATCTTTAATATGTTTATATTAATATAATAGGTTGTTTATGAGAGTGCCAACCGTATTCCGCAACTGAACTCACACCTGTATTTTTTTCGGGACTCACAACCATATTCTCAGCGATGCCCTGATGTTTCTACTTCTATTTCATATGAGCTTCAATAAAGTAAAAAGTAATTCAATTCGTTAGCATTATCATATGTTGAGCTATCATATATCATATATTGAGTCTTTTCTCTTTTTTTTACTACGCTGGTAAAACAAAAATTAAACAAATACATTTAAAAAGCTGATAACACAAAGTTTTTTGTCTCTATTGATTTCAAAACCTATACAGCGGCATTGCATACCCTGACAGAAGGCAGTATATGCAAAACTGGGATAACAGGAAAAATTTGACAGTCATGGGTCATCAAAAACCTTCTAAAATTAGTTTTGTAGACAAATATACCCAGTGAATGAATGTCTTTACAAAGTTAACATTTTATTTTAAAATACAGAATGTGTTTTTTTGTCTTACTCCTGTGGTATTTCATTGTTTTGATGGCATTACTACTGGAGTAGTACATAAAAAAATGAAGAGAGGTGTCCAAACTGATATTTTATATAATTTAGTCCTGATCACTAATCTTGTATGTTATTGTTTACAGTCAGCAAATAAAGTGTAGTGTGTGGTGTCTCAGGACTCTAGTCTTGGAACTTAAGAACCAATCATTGCCAGTTATCCTTAAAAATAATTTTTTGAACATTTTTTACTGGGGTCTGTGTTTGACGACATCACCAATGCCCCGGAGAGAGGTATACAGACAGAAAAATGATGACAGAAACTTTTAGGGGCAAGATCATTTTTTTAACATATGGTTACATCTGTAATTACTGGATTGATAGTGTTACTATCAATTAGTGTTAATGTACATATTTATAAAAGAATAAATAACTGACAAAACAGGGCTATTACATTGAGCTGGCTCATCTATATCACTACAAAGATTGATAGATGTCTCATACAGAAGTAAAATAGGTTTTGAATGCTGTTTCACATTGACATTATTGTGTTTACATGACCTTACTGTTCAGCTTGTTTGGCCACCAGATGGACTGACAGGTATTTTTCTTGTGCATTTTGTCCTGAAATAGTTGATGCAGCTGTCATGAATTCAGTTTTCTTCCTATTCATCTTTTTATTCAGAAATTTTTATGGCCATGGGGACTGGCTTGTAGGAATATGCCTGTTTTAGCATTCACTATGTGACCATATGTTAAGACATATACAGTCATTAGCGCTTTAAATATAATGGTCAAATTACAATTAAATAGATAATTATTTTTACAGTATTTTTACAATAGTGCTATTATATGTATTTTACATTTCTTCTGTTTTCTATAATCTCTTTTTTACTTATAGCTATACTATTTTTCGTATGTCTTTACTGTTTCTGTTATATTATATCATATAATATTATTATATGATATTATATTATGTGTTTGTAATAATAATTATTATAATATTGACTTTGTCAGTGCAACATATTTGTTAATAAATTTGTAAGTTAAAGCAATGCTGAATTTCTAGAGATGTGCTACAGATCCTTTTCCATATGTTAATTTTATGGTGGCACCTTCTCATTGGTGTGAATTGTGTAATTACTGACTCCATCTGCACAGTCCTGTACTCTGTCCAAAATGAGAAAATACTGTATTATGTAATACAGTATTTCCCCATTACTACCCACATTACTACCCATTTAGGCATTTTGCAGACGCTTTTATCCAAAGCGACTTACATTGCATTATACTACACATTGATCACTATACATTGAGTATGTGCAATCCCTGGGATCGAACCCATGGCCTTGGCGTTGTTAACGCCATGCTCTAACCACTGAGCTACAGGAAAGCTCATAAAGCTCATAAAGTTCATAAAGTTTTATGATCATAACATGTATTCTACATCCATACATAAGCAAGTTTTTATATATATTGGGCCTTGTAATTTATTCAAACTTTCATTCAATCTTATTTGAGAATCTGGCCATCAATTTAATTCAATTTTATTTATATAGCGCTTTTTACAATGTTACATTGCTTCAAAGCAGCTTTACATAGAGAAACAAAGAATAATAATAAAAACACAGAACAAATGACATGTTAGGAATAAAGTGAATATGAATAAAGTGTTGACTGAACAGATAAACCCAAAAAATTATTGAGCAAGATACATAGCTTACATAGGGATCCATCAAATGGATATGTGGCCAGTCATAATGCTCTTTCCTTAAAGTCTGATAATTTATTGACAAGATCACTACAATATGTACACAAACAATAATAATAATTTATTAAAAGACAATTCACCAGCTGTTTTTCACTTTATTATGGATCACTGTGTAATAGTTATACAGTTGTTGACTCTTAAGAATTTGCTTAAATCAAAATGGCAACCGTTTTGTGAAGGCAGTGTAAAAAGAAATGTCATGGGCACTGATAAGAATAACACTGTCTTAATTTAACTTCATTGGTCATTGGCCCAAACAAAGGGGCTACAGACAGAAGTAAAATTACTTTCAAGCAGCTACAGACTTTACAAACTGAAATAGAGGTACAGCAACCAGCTTTATTAGAAACTCTATGTGATATTTTGCTAAATAGGAGGGTAATACAAAAGATGCCATTACTCATAAAGAACCCTGTGTGGATCCTGCCAATGAAGTTGTTATGTGGGAGGAGATTATGTAGTCAGATGACACCAAGGCAGAGGATTTAGCCACAATTCAGAATGATATGTGTGGTGCAAATCTAACACTGCCCACACATTGCAAAACACCATTTCTGCAGTGTACAACAGTGAGGCTAATATCATGCTCTGAGGCTTTTCATCAGCAGAGACTGGATGGTGAAGAATACATTAAAAGATAATTTTCTGGGAAATTACTAGTTCTGTTTTCCTAGAATAATGGTCCCAGTATGCCAAATTGTTCACTATGCAGCGATTGCGGTAACTACCGACAATTAATTACTGTTTACCTCAAAAAAAAGCTACATTTGCCAATGATCAAGTCAATATTGCTCTTGTTATAGATTCCATGTCTTCTGAACACATTATTTTTGCTTAAGAAACAGAGAAAAAGTATTTATTAACATAACAGACTGATTACAGTCACAGTGTATTTTTATACAAATGTAATGTAAATGTATTTTAATCCAAAAATAATAAAAGGTTTATATTAGAACTGAACTAAACTAACCAATAAAAATTGTAAATGAAAATATTTCACTCGTAGTTGATGTATTTTATTCTGATGCTAAATTAATTATTCAAACATGATGCCTGTCACTTGTCATCCTACAACTAATTGTTCGATCTAAGTTCCAGTTTTGACCACTGGAGGCAATTTGGAAATGTATTGCCATTTTTTAACTATTTCAACATTGCTTGCTCCTAATAACTTTTATGATTCATCAACTTGATTTCGGAGGTATAAACATCCCATCCTTTATAGGTACGGTAATTTAAACGCAACTGCTATTTTTGGTAATAAATTGTATAGTGTATAATGCATGAGAATAAAAATGTTATGATTGCTTGACATACTCCTTACAGTAAATCTCATGTTTTGTCTGTAAATTAAAATATTGATCTGTAATCAGGACAAATCACATGAAAGAAGACTAAATGACCATATTAACATGTATAATAAACATATTCCTTGTGGCAAGCACTTCCCTACCTACCTCTGATACTACGTTTTTATGTACAGATATTATGTAACTGAATAATAATTACTGCATTTCACTTAAGAAGATTAAAATGAGTTCTCAGTCTGAATCTCACTGTTATCAGTTCAGTTGTACATCTCAACTGAACTCTTAACTTACAGTACTAGCAACAGTTTATGATCGTAACGCATGTGTGGTTCATGCGTTTATAGTTTCAAATCTTTAAAATCAAATGGTTAGTTTTTATAATCTATAATAGCCTTACCTTACCTGTCATTGTATTTTTGTTAATGATATGTGTGTTTACCCTTTGTTCTGATTTGCAAATTGAATTGTCTCTTTTTTAAGAGAACTAAATTCAACATCAGGCATAATTTGTGATTATACCAGACTGGACTTGATATCTTAGTAACAGCTGTCAATCGAACGACAAATGTTATTAGTGTCTAAAAAGTGTAATCACGTATTCTTTACATTAGCATTTAGTCAAGATGCATCAAAGGTTTGGATGTGGCTGTGAAGATGACATATAATGACCCATTTTAAAGTGTTTTCTAGCAGACATTTTAATTTATAATCAAGACAGATATGAATTTGTCCAGTGCTTTATTATAATTACATAGTCAGTGGTAAGGACCTCTGACATTGTGCCAGCCTTTGCACTGTAATTAAAAGGAACAGCATGGAAAGGAATTAGATTAGCTTTTCAAGGTCTCCCAATGGCCACTGTAAAACTGTAGGCACCATTTATCACCAGTCTGAACACTGAGCTGAAGCCGTATCTGACAGTCGCAGTAAGTGGGTTCATTATCCCCTGATGTTGAATTTAGTTAATCTTGCTCTTGACTGTTGGTAAGGGTTTTAGGGGTGCTTGAATTTCTTAGCGAACAATCTGAGAACCTACTGTTCTCACCTACAGTTCACTGTGCAGATTCCACATGAGGAAACATGGTGTTCATCACATAGTGATGTATAAAAATGAGAAAAACAACAAAGCGATTCCTAATGAGGCAATAACTTCACAATTACAAATACTGACATTAACTAAAAAATTGTAGAATTGTTGGAGAATCATACATTTGGATATACTTTCCAAAATCTGAAGTTAAGGTGCAGCCCCAAACTTAAGAATTATGAGAATTACACAAGAAAATATAGTTGTGGTGTCATGTTACAAAGATTGTACCTACTATGGTACTTTATGTATATATTTGATATGTACTTGATTGTATTTGCATAACCTGCATAGTTTAAATCTAAAGATATTTCAATTCAATGCAATTTTATTTGTATAGCGATTTTTACAATGTTACATTGATTCAAAGTAGCTTTCCATATAAAAAAAGAATAATAATAATAATAAAACACAGAACGAATGTCAGACATGTTAATAATATTATTATTGGAAATGTGTGAGATGTGTAAAACTAATGAGCCATCCTAGGTTTATATAATAATTTAATTTTATTATTTATTTAATAATATGTCGGGCACTGAGAAATTGTATCAACAGAAATGGTGAAGCATAATGTTACTAATTTCAGCCATAACATCACACTGCTGTGACTAAGCAGGGAACAAAATATAGAAACTAACTAAGCTAAAAGTAGGCATTGTAATGAAGGGTCAACAGAGTTAGGATCCATTTGCAGTATTTAATGCGATCGTAATACAGGCAGGGTCAAACACAGTAAACAGCAGTAACGTAGACAAAGCAGAGAATAAACAATATATCAGGCACAGGTTGGGGCAGGCGGCAAACAATAAATAACTGTAAACAATCCAAAGTCAGGGCAGGCAGAGAACAATCACAAACGATAGGCAATCCAAAAGAAAGGCAGGCAGCGAGAATCACAAAACCAGGGAACAGACCAAGATCATACACAAAAGCTATCCAAAATATCAAAGAAAAACACTCAGAAATGATGCAGCACAATCAAGACTTCACACAGTATTGAATATGAGTCCAGTTTATATAGGGTGTGGTTGATGAGGATCAGGTGGCAAACAGGAAGTAGACAGGAAACGGATGTGATGCATTATGGGAATTGGAGTTCGCAGATCCGGTTAGTACTCTGGCAACGGGCATGTATATAACGGTAGGTTAACTAAGGAAGTGTATCAAATCCTGATTCCATCCAGTTCCCCACCATCTGGTCTCAGAGTTTGGATTCAGTTTTACACTATCTGTCCACAACCTACACAAACTACAGAGTGAAAAATGAATTTTGATTTGCTTTGTGTAGTTGATGTTTGTTTTTGATATGGGAATTGTTTAAAAAATAAAATACTTCTAAAGTTGTTAAGCCTATTTATATATTTAGGCTAAGCATGTAAATACAGGTTTATGTTTTTAACATAAATGTATTTAGCATAGTCAGCTACTATTTGCCTTTATATTTTTTCTCTACAGTCCTCAAACCTTTCAGCATTCGTTTTCCATGTTTAATGTCATATGAAGTGAGCTAATCTATACAGTGCTTAAAGGCCCTGTGCTTGGCAGAGGGATTGACAGAGTCTGTGTAGTCTATCTGAAGAGACTCTTTGAAATGTCTGAAACAGCACAGTGCAGGAGATAAGATTACATTATTGACATATGAATCCATTGTAACCTACACTTGAAAACTATCAGTTTCCTATGGGGTGGAAAAACAGTTTAAGCCTATCAAAACGCACCACAAATACCAATGAGTCATTGCCATTACATCAGTGTATCATTTACACAACAGTGACACCTGTGACACACAGCAGAATACTGATGCCTAATAGAAAGAGCCTTGTTTTTGGACCAGTATAGTAGTATTTTTAAATGGCAATTTTTTCATGACAAGTAAACCATATTTTCATTGCTTTAATGCTAAATAAATTTGATAATTTTAATGCAGAAATAACGTATTTACTTTGTAAAATAAATTGTAAAAAATTAAAAATAACTGTATTTTGAGAATTATGCTATAATCATCTAATTTATGAGACAGTCAAAGCATCAAATGTTCTGATTATCTAGTTTAGCTAATTAAATTGGTTGGGGTGGTAGAAGTTCATTTTCATGAAAATATTGTCATGCACTTTTTTTGAGGGGTACATTTTGACATGTTGTTTTGTGAGATTGACCTATGAAGTCTTTCCAAAAACAATCCATGCCCTCCAGGCAACAACTAAATTAGACATGGACAGTCAGAGGTCATTCAAGAGAAGGTAGTTTGTCAGTTTCACTTTAGATTTTACAGCTTAAAGAGTATTGCTTATTATGTATTGCTTATAATCAGTGACAATGTTTTGCCTAAACTGAGCATTCATGAGAATGAAAACAATAAACCTTCAAGTAAATGAGCTGACAGCATATGTGTGTGCGCTTGTGTAAAAATGGATACGTAAACACAATGTTCTGATGTTGTTTACTATGTAAAGATGCTCACTAGATGAGTGATAATATTAATAATAATAATTTTATTTGTATAGCACTTTTCATACATAAATGCAACTCAAAGTGCTTCACAGGCATGAAACAAACATATAAACATAAATATAAGATAATTAAAGCTTTAAGTAATTTTAACAAATATAAGAAAATCTAAATAAAAATAAAACAGTTACGTAAATACACAGAAAAAAGGAAATACAAGCAATCAAAGCATTGAAAATAAGTCAAATAAAAACATGCAAATTGCACAAACTTTTGGAGCATAATGACTAAAAGAAGTCCCGCCAGATCGCTTGCGATTTACTGTGCAATATGTTAAAAGTCCAGCACTAGAGGAACGTAACATTCGGTTAGGAGTGTATCTTGATAAACAGTCAGAAATATAAGAAGGTGTCAGGTTATGCAATGCTTTATAAACTAGTATAAGAATCTTAAAGTCAATCCTTTGGTGCACTGGTAACCAATGTAATTCCATTAAAACCGGTGTAATATGTTCTCGTTTCTTCAGTTTCATTAATACTCTAGCTGCTGCATTTTGTATCAACTGCAGCTTGACTATAGAACCCTTAGATAAACCAGTATACACAGCATTACAGTAGTCAAGTCAAGAGAAGATAAACGCATGAATTAGTTTCTTAGCATCATTTAGAGATAAAAAAGGGCGAATCCTGGCAATGTTTCTCAGGCAGGCACGTGCAGAGGGGGGGGCGGAGAGTGCTTGAGCACCTGCCCTTTTGGCCCCTAGTGATCAAAGTGCCCTTTTGTTAAAACTATTTTTTGTAATAATATAAAAAAAATGTATAAAAATAACAAATTCGTGACCGCCTGCCCAATCGAACTATTGGTAAAATTAATTAATAATGTTTTAGCAGTAAAAAGAATGACCCACATGATGACCTTTCACGTGATGACCCCACCCGGAAGTTCATGCTGCTGAGCGAGCGGAGGGGGTGTGGCAGTGGTCGGGGGCGCCGGAAGGGAGTCTCGCCCGGGGCGCAATTCAATGTTGAACCGCCACTGAATATTACTAATTCAGTCCTGAACTAAACATAAATGCAATTAAAACTTCGAATAATGCATTATTTGTCTTAATAATAACATTGTTACTTGCTACGTAAGTAACTGGATGCCTACAATGAGGTGATGGACCCGAGGGGCTCTTTAATGCCTTGTTCCAGGTGCCCTTTTTATACTTTGAGCACCTGCCCCTGTTCTCAGGTGATAGAAGCATGTTTTTGTAACATGATTAATATGAGACTTAAAACTTAGATCACAGTCTAAGATGACTTCCAGGTAATTTACTTCTTTCTTAGATTGTGAAGCTAATGAACCCAATTCAGCTTCAATCCTCTCCCGCTCAGATTTTTTACCCACAATAAGAATTTCCGTTTTATCTTTGTTCAATTTAAAAAAAATTACATTCATCCACTTTACAATGCTGGACAGACAGTTGGACAATTGTTCTATTACAACATTGTCTCTGGGTTCAACTGAAATATATAGTTGTATATCATCAGCATAAAGGTGGTAATTCATGTCAAATTTCTAAATTATGCTACCCAAAGGAAGCATATATAACGAGAATAGAACTGACCCAAGGATTGAACCTTGTAGAACACCATATAAAATATCATGTTTTTGTACATCAATGGTGTTGTAGAAGTATTCCAATGAGACAAGTGTAATTCTTAAAATACACTTAATATAAAACTCAGGAACACAGGGGAACTCAGCAAAGGGATCCATCTTACATGGCTGAGATGGTGTTAAGGAAGCCTGAGACAAAGCCTAAAAGCTAAGGATGTAACCAGCTGGGGTGGAACTGAGGAACTGCAAGTCTCCAGAGGCAGTGGACTCCACAGAGAGGGCTAAGCCAGAGAGCAGGATGGAACTAAAGGAGTCAGGAGATGGCCAGGAAAGAGTTTAGGGGCAAGGGTGGGGACTGGCTCCTCATCTGGCTAATGCATGAATAGACCAGCAGGCAAAAGCTCTGTAAGGGGGTTGATGGTCAGCTCCAGCCTCAGGACAGATATTATGGCTCTAATATCAGGACAGACACTGTGAGTGGCTCTGGCTACCTGACCAGAGGCTGCTCAAACTCGTGGTCTGTGGCAGACACTAGCTCAGGCTTAGGTTTTGTGGCACACTGGAGCATCATTGAATCATTCCCCTCTGCCTTGCAGATGGTGTAGGGAAAACTCCAGCTAAAGAGGACCCAGTCCACATACACAGCAAAACTGCTACTACTTGAGGTCCTTCTCCAGGCAGACATTCCTTGGACATGAAGGCTGGTATAATAAACAGAAAGAACAGTCCAGATACTGAGTCAGCCATGCCAGTTCTAAAAAGTCACAGGTATGGTCCTCAATAGAATGTTCCTGCTAATTGAGGCAGAAGTGAGGGAAAGCAGAAGATCCATATTATATCCAGTCTGGGGGTCCTTCTGTCACAGTATTGTGGGAGTAATATTGTGAGAAAATGATCTCAAAATAAACTTTTTAATAGGACCAGAAGAACTTAAAACTCTAATTGAAATGATAATCAATTCAAATGAATTAGAAACAAAATACATAGAAAAAGGCAGAAACAGAACAAGAATGTGACAATATTGTTTTGAGTATAAAGAAAAGAAGAAAATACCAAAAAAAACTATAGCTGTACATATTTTGTATGTTGGCTAATTATGGCATCATGCATTTTAGAAAAAATATGTTTTTCTAAGCAGCAGCATAAATTTAATGGAGATACTTTCTGAATTTTCATAGTTACTTAACTATTATGGTGTGGATTTTGTTTTGCTGCTATTATGTTATGCTGATCAAAACATGAAGGAAACAATGAAAGTTTATTTATTCCAATACAGTGAAACAATACTCTAAAACAGTATTATAAACTTACTGTGGATTATAAACCTGCATAGTTTTGGATGAAATTAAATGATTTTTTTCATAGTTTTTTTATCTTGCGTTTGCCTGCTTCTTGCTCTCTCCTTACACATTGCACCTAGAGCACGAGGCAGAGAAACATTTATCTGCTTGTCTTCTGATTTGCCTTGTGTCCTGCCTGCACTGTCTGCACTCAGCTGATGGCACAGGGGGCCTGACGCAGAAGATTTGTGTCAGAGATGTCTCTGCAGCTCAGACTCCATTTGACCAGCCTATCACTTCCCATCAGCCCCAATGCAATTGATGTCTGTCAGCAGTGTGCTGAGCCTGCACTTTCTTCACCCTGCAAATGGAGGCAAGGTTATCAATCCCCACATTATCATAACTGACCTGTCACTTTCGCCACTGGCCTTAGTGTTTGTGTTTTTGAAAAAGAAAGGCAGGTGGATAAAAGAGATTTGTTTTAAATATGTACAAATTGCTACCTCCATGAGAAACATTAGTCTATTTTAGTTGGTGCTTTAGTTACCTTCAGCTGCGTCAGGTCAGTCAGCTATGTTCTGGGAGACAACTTCTATCACATTCATTTTGACAGCTATTGTCTCAGACGTCAGTAGACACAGTGCTGTCATAGAACAGAGAATAGACCAATCAAGCTTTAGCATTCTGTTTTGAATGAGCTGAAGAGTAAGCTTTTAATTACATCTCACTCTTTGTTGAATTGTGCGAAATGGTAATGCATAGTGCTGAACAGATTTTTATTAGAGTGGCCATTTTAAATATGCACATAAAAAGAGCAAGTAACAACAGGAAAAAGATGCTTCATGATGTAGATGACAAAAACAGTCAACATGGGAATTTGTGTTAAGATTGTGCAAATGGAATAAAATTCTTCTATTGTCTTCCTGCTCATGCTGTTTAAAAGATCCAAATGTCACATCTTGAATGTACAATTTTATTGGCTCTGTATAGAACTGTAGATCAACTTAACAGATCATGTAGAAAGTAGAAAAAGCTGAGATATATGTGGGGAGACAAGCCACAATTCCAAATTTAAGGGTAGTGATACAGATATTTAATGTGTTCAAACTTATACTTTTTATGCAAGATTAATTTTATGATGTTGTTATGACATTCATTTTATTTTATAATGTATACAGTAGTTTCCACTATTATTATATAAAGGAGATTTAAATATATCCTATTTAGCTAACATAAATTATCAGATATGGACCAGATGGTTAAAATGTAGTATTTTGTATCATAAAGGATCTTAATGCAGTAGATTGAAGAGTGGATTCCATCCACTTCTGAAACACCATCAGCTCCTAATCCTGAGGAAGCTTTCCATGGAGACTAAAGAATATCATGAGTCATGCATAATACTGTAAGACCAAGATTTCTTTAAAGACTTAAGTAACTAGGGTTAGTTTTGATTAGTTGACTTTATATTATTTTTGCTCTAATATACACCTCACATGTAGGGAGTCTGGGGCTTTTTAACCCAACCATGTACAGGGTTTCAAATACACTTTGCTTTTTTTTCCCTTTCAAGGGAACTCAGCACTGCATCATGGCTTGTTGCTATAGGGAAAATGCCCTGGTCTGAACATGTGTGAAATCACACCTGATCATGTGACGTGGTGTTGTGCACCCCGTAACCTTTAAAAGACGCCTGCAAAATATGTCATCAGTTTCTTGTCTTCAGGAAGCCCATCTGTCTGTCTGTGTGCAGTCAGGTCTTGTTGAGGTAAAAAAATATTTGTGCAGGAGTTCAACAAAGTTTAAGAAGTGTGTGACACCCTGCCCATGCTATATCATGGTGGGTGACATGCACGATATGTATGTGTTTTGCTTGGGAGAGGAGCATGCTAGGTCAGCTTTTGAAGGAGCTGGCAGCCCTCAGTGTGAGTCACTTTCGCTAAGGACACTTCACTCCCACCTGGCTGTCTTAAATCCTGATGAGAGACAGGCAGCTGCACCTCGCAGGTCAGGTCTGGAGCTCAATTTGGTAGATAAGCATTATTTATAAATACTTTATATATAGAATAAGTTAATATACAGGCACAGTTTATATTTGTTTAGAAAAATCTGTTTATATTTGTTCTGAAAAATATAAACAAATATATATAAAACTCCTGATTACTGACCTTTGTTTTAAAGAACTAACTATATCAGTCCTGTATTAAGTACATATGTGCTGTGTTGGTATTGAAATGACTGATGACATTGTTACATCACAGATCAGATATGGGTCAAGAGCATACATTTCTCACGGCACTAGAATTTTCATGACAAACTCATCTGCCAGTTGGTCTTAATCAGCTGTTTTCCAGGGTTCACTGCTCAATACACATCAGCTGTGACAGTTTACAGTTTTTACTTGTAAGTGTAAATGATTTGTAAGTGTAATTGATTTATCATAAAGTGATCAAATATATGTTTTGGTCTGTTTTTTTACACACAATATGTATTAGTGGTGCTTGTGAAGCAGTGAAGCAAAGCAACACTGTTATGAAACGATAGTGTTAGCGGTGGCAAAAACGAGGAGCAAGACGTGGAAACTAGATAACAAAAAGGGTTTTAATAAACAAAGACAAACAAACACTAACCGTATAAGTGATGAGGGTAACAACAAATGCAACAGCAGCGTGACACAAAGACAATCAAAAATACAAGAAACAAGAGCAATCCAAAGGTAATCCAAGAGCAAGGGAACATACAACAATAACCGACAATCCGAACACAGGAACAGGGAACTTAAATAGCATGGCTAATCCACGATGAACAGGTGATGGCAATTAAAAAACAGACACAAAACAGAAACTTCAAAATAAGAGTCCGGACCCCTAACATAAGGCCCCCCCTCCCGAAAAGCGTGTCCTCACGACGTATAAACACCATCCATGACCAGGGTGGCATTGATGGTGGGAGGCGCCAGGGCGGAAATCTGAGGAGCTAGGTTATAGGCATACTCGAAACCAATCCGTACTTACCCCCAGCGGTGGTGTCGTGGGCAGGGTCCTCCAAGCTACCCTCGTGCTCCACAGGCAAGTCCACCATCATTTCCACTGCCATCGGCTCGTACACCTGGTCGGACTTCTCCAGCTCTGGCTCCGGGGTGATCCATCCCTCGATCGCGTCGGGCTCTGGCTGTAAGTCCACGGTAGGCCCAGGCTGCTGCTGCGTCTCGTGGGGTGATGACTGGTTGAGTTATGTAGAGGCCAGGGGTGCATGGTGATAAAAACAAAGAACAAAAAACCCAGGGAAAAAAAACTGAACAAAAAGAAACGCTGCTGTGCTGTCGTTGAATGTGGTCGGTTATTCTGTTAGTCCAAAGTGGGGGCGGGGTGCAGCCTTGTATGCACTGCGTATGTTGCTATAAACATGATCCAGTGTTATTTTTTGGGAGTTGGAATGTTCACATGTTGGTAATATTGGGAAGCACAGCTAACATCATGTTAAGTCATGTTAGCATCATGTTTAGTCTCGCTAAAACATGCTAACATCATGCTAATTTATAAAAGCATGTTATAAAAAATGTTAAATCATGTTAGCATCATGTTAAATCATGTTGCCATTGAAATATTTATGGGCTGAGTTTTGCCACGGAAAGCACCACTTACTAGATACGTTTTCTAAAGATAATGTTTTAAAATGTTATTCAGTGGAATACTCTCCACAGCGATGAGTCATTATTTTGGTCATTATTTTACACCCAGCACAGTAAAAATCTTAAAATCTCTACATGGAATCAAAATTTATTTACTATTTGCTTTCTTAATACACAATCAAATTTTATAGATCATGTTATTTTAAGAAAATGACACATCTGTCAGCAATGAAGACCACTTTTTACCATTCAATTAATCATGTTAATTGTGTCCCATCCCACATTTTCTTTGTCAAACATTTTATTTCATAAATACATCATGCTCAGAAAAAGATGTGGTTGTAAACATTTCAAATTCACTTTAAGATGGCCACATCTGAAGTCAGATTGACACCAGCGTTGTTAGGACATTGTCATTCAAATCTCTGATGATGTATTTATGAGCTGGATGTCAGATAATGTTGTGATCAGTCAGCACTGCATATTTGTCTTAGATATTTGTCCTCAGGGGAAAAACAAGTGTAGTCATCTTCAACTGTTGTATTGCAAACTGACACTGTTGCATCGTGGTCCAAACACAACCAGCTGATTCTGTATGTTAACACTACAGCCTTTATGTGTACTGGATGTGAGTCATATCCTGGTGTGCCATGTGAAATATTAATTCCAGATCAGACTGTGTGCAAAGCATGTGTGTGTGGTTGGACATGGAGGGAAGCATTGCTTGTAACTGTGATTTCCTATCTTGTACTGCAATGAGAATTCAGTACTAGCTGTTTATAAACATCATACATTTGTACTTTAAGATCTGTGTTCTGTGTCCTATTTGGGTAAAATATCCTAATTTTCTGCATGGATTTGTGGATCCACAGTACTGCAGACAACATGTTTTGTCTTTTGTTTCATAGCATAACTTTCAAATGAATAGCAGGATCAAATCCAAGATTTAGGTTGTCCACTCTAAATATAGTCAAGTATTGCCAGTATAACTACTGAGAGTAGAATGCTAGATTAAAATTCTGCATCTTCAACAGCCAAAACATGTGAGCATGAGATAGCAAAATTGCATAGAATTAACATAGAATCGATGTTTCTTGCAGCTTTGAAACAATTCTGATCTTGTTAATCCAACATCTTTTTGTCAAAATCTTTTAAACCAATGTAGTTCACACCATTGAAAATAAATCCAAATTTGATTTCTGGTTGGGTGAACGTCATACAATTAATACATAATAGTTTTGTTTTACAACCCAAACTATATACATGTGTTCCTGTAGCTCAGTTGGTGAAGCATTGCGCTAGCAACGCAAAGATCATGAGTTCGGGGGGATTCCCAGGGAGCACATGCACTGTCAATATGTATAACTAAACTGTAAGTCGCTTTGGATAAAAGCGTCTGCCAAATGCATAAATGTAAACATACATAAAGCAACCTATATAGAAAATGTGAACCTACATCACACCGTGTTGCATGTTGGGGTGGTGTTGCCATCTTATACCTGCTTACCATTTGTTTTATTTTTGCCTTGAAATTAAGTTGATGGTATCGTTTGAAGGTAAGAGAGGCTATTTTATCGCATTGCATGATAATTTGGTGTTTTCACTATAGTTTTGTAGAATTACATTCACAAGGTTACCATGAAAACACTGTCACGCTGGCACTTTAGCCATCATATGGTAGAAATATCCAAATAAAAATGTGTTCAACAAGTTAACAGAAGTGGATTGATTTATTTGTTGGAAACATTTCAATGCAACTGTTGCTTTATTGTTGTCTTTGTAAATATTCATTTTCCCATGGCCACGGAGAGGAATCAAAGATTGTAGGTCACATTCAGACATCAACAGTGTTTTCTATATATATTTACCTTAACAAATGACAACCAAAATCAAATTAAATCAAATCCCTATAACCTTTCTGTACAGTTTTGTAGTAACTGTGTGCAAGTTCTGCTAATTAAAAAATTTATTATATTTTTTTATATTGTATTGTATTATATTGTATAATGTATTATATTGCCCAGTTTTCCTCTTGAACAATGATGAGTTACTGTGACTATTCTCGTTGTAGCAGGAATGACTTACAGTGGTGAATTTGTTATAGTCATAACAGAAAATCAAAATACTGCCCTAAACTTACTAGCACAAAGGCAGCATGATCCTCCTAATATGCCGTCAAAACAAAACATTTACGCAGAATTCAACACAGCATGACATCAGCTTCACATTCTCTATGTGATAAATTAAGAAAACGTCACATTTAATTTCAGTTTATTTAAAATATACATTCACAAACATGTACATTTCATAATGTCCATTACAGAAAAATATGTTTGTTTTGTTTCAACAGTCAAACAAGTTCAATACTTCAATACAATATTTAGTTTTCTGTAAGTTTTCTTATAAATAATACTAATAGCAAAACTGAGATTTAATTAATTAAATAAAAATGAATTAATCAGTCTCCAGACCAGGGTAATTACTGCTACAATCTACTCCCACCACTGGATCGTTACCCCATTGATCTTAAGACCATTTTAACTCCATGGTAAAAACAGAGCAGTACTAGTGTAAGACGCTCCCCCCAACCCACTGGCGTCCAAAAATGGCAAACCAAACCTCTGGAAGGTCATATACATAGTACTACTCCTTAGTCCCATCACATATCCACCTGACAACATACCCATGTGGAGTATGCTCTGTCCTTTACCGACACTGACACTGAAGTTGGGCCTGAGACCTCTAGGGGCACCTGTAGGTCAATCTGCCCCCTCATCCCATTTCCTGTACTGCTAGAACCCTCAACAGATCTACATCTTTCTTCTCCTCCTAAGGTGAAGGATTAACCCCAACTCAAAAGGGTGATCAGGGGGACCACAGACTACTGGATCTAACCTCACATTTTCCGTCCTGGCTGCCGAGGGGTACGTGGACATTCCTCAGGCGGAGCGTGCAGTTGCAGTGCACCTGTGCCCGCAACATGCTGCTACCTGGCGGGATTGTCCGCGCCTCCCCTCCCGCTCCGGTAAGACCACGGCGGCCCTCGCCGCTACCGCTTACCGTGCAGCAGGTCGCGCAGCCTCAGCCCTGCACGCCATGGCCATCCTGCAGGTACACCAGGCCAAGGCGCTTAAGCAGCTCCATGAGGGTAGTTCCGAGCCGGGGTTGATGCAGGAACTGCGCACGGCGACCAACCTCGCCCTCCGGGCGACGACGGTCACGGCACGGGCCCTCGGCCAGACGATGTCCACGCTAGTGGTCCAGGAGCGCCACCTATGGCTGACCCTGGTGGAGATGGGGGACGCGGACAAGGCTGTTTCTTGGATGCCCCCATCTCACAAGGAGGCCTCTTCGGCGACGCTGTCGAGGACTTTGCCCAGCAGTTCTCGCCAGTCCAGCGCCAGACGGAGGCGATCCGGTGCGTCCTGCTGCGGCGGGCTCCCACCTCCGCGCCGTGGCCTGCCCCCCGTCTGACCGTCGCCGTGGGTGTCCACCTGCAGTTGCTACGCCCGCTCCGGAGGCAGTCGACGCCTCTTCAGGCCCCTGATAGACCCTCCAGGAGGACGGCTAAGCGGACCTGAGGAGAGTCGCCCAGACGGCAGAGGAACCGCTCTTTCTCGGGAGGTGGTGAAAGCACCGCTCCTTCCCCTGGTGGAGGGCCGGGCGGAGAATCTTTTGCTCCGCTGCCAGGCAGCCGCCAGACAGCTGCAGTTCCTCTCCCTCTGGCCCATGCTGGATGTCGCCCGCCTATGAGCAGCGTGTCTCCTCACTCCCGGGCTTCTCCATCGCAGCGGCAGGTGCGGGTGTGTCAGCGGGGCACCCCCCCTCTCCTCTCACCCCCTGCCCCCCCCGGGGCTGGTGGTTCAGCCTCCTTGGAGGCTCAAGCCTGGTCCCAACCCTTCTCCAGGCATATCCTGGACCTGCGTGTTTTGAATGGGTACCTGCACAAGTTACCCTTCGAAATGCTCACGCAGCGGCGCATTCTCTCATGCGTCCATCCCAACGATTGGTTTGCAGCTATCGACCTGAAGGATGAGTACTTTCATGTCTCGATCTTGCCCCGACACAGACCCTTCCTGCGGTTCTCGGTCGGGGGACGGGGATACCAGTACAAGGTCCTCCCCTTTGGGCGGTCCCTGTCACCCCGCATCTTCACCAAGGTCGTGGAGGCTGCCCTTGCCCCGCTACGGCGGGCGGGCATTCGTGTTCTCAACTATCTCGATGACTGGCTTATTTTGGCCCACTCCCGAGATCTGTTGTGCACACACAGAGACCAGGTGCTCCGGCACCTCAGTCACCTGGGGCTGAGGGTCAACTGGGAAAAGAGCAAGCTCTCCCCAACACAGAGCATCTCTTTTCTCGGTCTGGAGTTGGACTCGGTCACTATGATGGCACGCCTCTCCAACGAGTGCGCGCGTGCAGTCACTGCTGCGCTGCCTGAACAAGTTCAGCGCCCGGACCACAGTCCCGGTGAAACTTTTTCAGAGGCTCCTGGGACATATGGCATCCACAGCGGCGGTCACTCCGCTCGGCCTGATGCATATGAGACCATTGCAGCACTGGCTCAACGACCGAGTCCCGTGGTGGGCATGGCGCCGCGGCGCTTTCCGGGTGACTCTCACTCCTACGGGCCAGGGTGCCTCTAGGACAAGTGTCCAGGCACGTCGTAGTTCCGACGGATGCCTCCAAGACAGGCTGGGGCACCGTATGCCGTGGGCAGGCAGTTTCGGGCTTCTAGACGGGACCTCGGCTCCTGTGGCATATCAATTGCCTAGAGTTGATGGCAGTGCTTCTGGCCCTGCACCGGTTTCTACCGCTGCTGAGGGGCGAGCACGTGCTAGTCCGTACGGACAACACAGTGGCGGTGGCGTACATCAACTGCCAAGGCGGGATACATTCGCGTCGCCTGTTTCAACTCGCCCGCCGCCTCCTCCTATGGAGTCAGCAGCGACTCAGGTCGCTCCACGCCACCCATATCCCCAGCAGACTCAACCGTGCAGCCATTGCACTCTCACGGCAGCTGTCGGGCCCAGGGGAATGGCGGTTCCATCCCCAGGCGGTCCAGCTGTTCTGGAGTCGATTCAAGGAAGCTCAGATGGACCTGTTCGCTTCCCACGAGTCCTCTCTTTGTCCGCTGTTTTACTCCTGATCCGAGGCTCCTCTCGGGATAGACGCGCTGGCACACAGCTGGCCCCGGGGCCTACGCAAGTATGCGTTTCCCCCAGTAAGCCTCCGTGCGCGGTCACGAAGGACAAGGAGCAGGTCTTGCTGGTTGCGCCTTGCTGGCCCACCCGGACCTGGTTTTTGGACCTGGCGCTCCTTGCGACAGCCACTCCCTGGAAGATTCCCCTGAGGAAGGACCTTCTTTCTCAGGGACGGGGCACCATCTGGCACCCGCGCCCCGACCTCTGGGACCTACATGTGTGGGTCGTGGACGGGACGCGGTCTTCCTGAGAGATCTCCCCCCCAA
>JAZGTJ010007475.1:7359-22785 GCA_036877575.1 Botia almorhae
CCAATGCTACAGTGAACTTCCGGTACACAAAAACGCACTTTGTGAATCAAAAAGCTTAATTTTTGGTTTTGGTTTTATTGTATTTTCATTGGTGCATTTAAACGGAGTGTGACGAAAACAAAATTAAAAATAGGAGAAAATTTGTTTATTATGCCAATGATAAAGTTTAAATATGCGATAAACTACTTATTTGTTCGTTATTTCGTTTGGAATACAAAAAACAAAAAAAAACAATTATACGAAGGTACACGGACCTTCGTTTATTAAATATTCTTGTTTATTTAGTTTTGTGTCCTGCTCCTGGTTTTTGCCACAAACTCTTTTGTTTCGCCCACCGTAACAACTATGATGCAATGCCATTACTTCTCTCAACAACGTATGCAATATTACTCAATTTTACTCAATTTCATGTGCAATTTTTACATTTTTTACTATACTATTGTTACTATTTATTACTTTTCAATATCACTGACAACACATCTGTAAATAATGATTTGCAATACCATGGGCAATAACACTTTTAAGTGCAATCTCATGTAAAATGTCACTTTCTACTTTCCACTTCACTTGTCTTATATACAAATCTTATCTTATTTTAAATTAGCACATAAATGTGATCCAGTTTCATGACTAATGCATGTTGTTCTAAGATAAAGTTTTAAGTCTCAGCATTAAGATCATAGATGTCAAAATTACAATATTCACTTTGAAGCAGCGTCTCTCCTGTGATTCTCGGCCTGTATGTAGCGCAAGTCTTTGGTGAATCATTCGAGACTCATTGGAGAGTGTAAATAATGGGATGTCTGAAACGGAAGATATTCTGAGAATGGAGGAGAAAAGGATGACTAGCAGCAATTAACCAATATGACAGAAAAATCACAAATGAGATCCCCTTATTTCTCCCAGACAGCAATAAGAATAAAAATAGAAGGTTTTTGCTTAAATCTCTTGTTCATGTGTAAAATGTTTCTCTGTTTTAAAAGAGATCTCAACAATGTCTCATTTTTGTTTTCCAAGATGCCAACGTCTGCAATCAAAAGCCAAATCTGTTTACCCTAATACATGTAAAATTATATTTGTCATGGAAGTCCTAATCACCTGCACCTGATATTAATTAAGGACACTTTAAAAGCACACACACTCCACTTACTTGTTATCTGATCTAAACGACAGAAACAGATTCATCTCCATGTTATATCGTTTACCTACTCCCGTTCGTTTGTGTCTTCTCGATCTCCTTCGTGTTCTCTATTGTATGTTGTGTGTTCCTCACCTGTATCTCCAACTCCATAGTCCTTGCCAGCTCTTGGACTCCATTGTTTGTATCATCCTTCTAATATGTGGTATATATCTCTGGACATTATCTCTCATCATACTTACCCGTTTACATTATCCAACTTTTTGCAATAAATACGCCTGTCGGTTAACATAACATCTTGTGTGTGAGTCTGCAATTCCGTTACAGAAGATCAGACCTTCATAATGGAACCGACAGGTGTGGATCCGGTCCAGGAGCTGGTGGATTCACTACGCCGGGTTATTCACACTGCAACAACAACAACAACACAAGCACCTGTTTCACCTCCTACCAGCTTCCACTTACGGACCGAGTTACATGGCCAGTCCCATGGTGAATCCGGCGCCTTATTCTGGCTCGGCGGATGAATGCAATGGCTTCCTCCTACAATGCTCTCTCGCTCTGGAAATGCAACCACATCGCTTCTCTACTGAAAGAGCTAAGATCTGTTTTATTATCTCCTTGTTGACAGGAAGCAGAAAGGACCCGCAACTTAGTCACTCAGTCATCGTTCATAACTCATTTCAGAGAACTATTTGGATTACCTGTTGGGGATTCATCTGTTGGTGAAAAACTTTATCGACTCAGTCAAGGTAATTCATCTATACAAGACTATGCATTAAAATTCAGAACTCTTGCTGCATCTAGTGGTTGAAATGAACATTCACTGCTGACTACATATCATCAAGGTTTAAATCCCTCTATCCGATTGCATCTCTCTTCATATGATGACACAATGGGACTAGAACATTATATTCAACTGGCCATTAGAGTCACAAACCGGATTCATTTGTGTACCTCAAGGAACGGTCTCAACATCCGCCATTTTGTTACCGCCAGCCAGAAAACTCCAGTCCTACAGGAACCACAACAGGAACCTATGCAACTGGACCATACCCGCCTTACACGTCTGTCCTCGGCTTGAAACCCTGTACAAGATACAGTCTATAGACGGGAATCTTATCGGCCGAGGACATGTGCGATATGTGGTGGGTCCCATCAAATTACATGTTGATTTGATTCACTCTGAACATATTTCTCTACTGGTTCTGGAGGGATCTACATCTGGAGTCGTATTAGGGCGCCCGTGGCTTGTTTCACATGACCCTTCAATATCCTGGTCCTCCGGTGAAGTCCTGAAGTGGGGTAAGAACTGTTTCCATAAATGCTTTTTCAATCTACCAAGACCAAATGTACCTACCACCAAATGTACCAGTTTTATCCAAATCCATCAAAAGTCCTCTGGAAAAGTGATCCATATCCATTCCCAAGAAATAATCCCACTTCAGTGACGTTTTCTGCCTGAAATGAGCCGCAGCCTTACCACCGCACAGACCATGGGACTCTGCCATTGATCTCACTCCGGATGCTCCGGTACCCGGAGGTAAAATCTACTCACTTTCCATCCCAGAACAGAAGGCCATGAAGAAGTACATCACCTCAGCTCCGCTCCTTGTCCACCCTGATCCTTCGTCAGGTAGATGCTTCATCATCAGGAGTTGGAGCGGTGCTGTCACAGTAGCAGGGGGAACCCTCTCAACTCCATCCATGTGCTTTCTTCTCCAAGAAGTTATCCCCGGTGAATCAGAATTATGACATTGGGAACAGAGAACTTCTTGCAATCAAGTTGGCTTTGGAAGAATGGAGACACTGGCTGGAGGGGGACCAGCATCTATTCATAGTATATACAGACCATCATAATCTAGAGTACCTGAGACAGGCTAAACGACTCAATCCCAGACAAGCCAGATGAGCCCTATTTTTTACACGTTTCAATTTTACTATATCATATGGTCCAGGGAACAAAAATACTCAGAAAGATTCACTGTCCAGACTGTACTCTCCAGATGAACTAATGATCTAACAATCCACAAACCATCATTCCTCCCAGTCTAATAGTCAGTCCGATCCAATGGTTCCTGGACGATTATATTAATAACGCCAGTGTCTCCATCCCTGCTCCGCCGGGGTGCCCACCAAACCATAAGTATGTACCACAAAGTCAACGTATCCGTCTAATTCATATAGCACACACCTCTCTGGGTATTGGTCATCCTGGGGCTAATAGAACCCTCTCAATGCTACAAGATCGTTTCTGGTGGCCCAGCATGGCTATTGACATCAGAAGGTACGTGAGGGGATGCCAGGAGTGTGCCATTTCAAGAACTCCTCGACATCTACCATCAGGTAAACTCTTACCTCTACCCACTTCTCTGTGTCCCCGGTGACACCTAGGAGTAGACTTCATTACAGATCTACCAGCTTCTGACGGGAACACATGCATTCGGGTAGCTGTTGATCATTTCTCCAAAGCATGCCGGTTGATACCCATGAAAGGACTCCCAACTGCCATGGAAACTGTATAATAGAGGATATTGTCTCTGACCACAATTCACGAGTGTGGAGATCTTTTTTATCTTTCCTAGGTGTGACCGTAAGCCTGTCTTCTGGATATCACAAAGCAAAGGCCAAATGGAGAGAAAGATTCAGGAGATAGGCCGCTACTTACGTACCTTCTGTCATGGTCACCAGAACTCCTGGAACCGATTCCTTTCCTGGGCCAAGTACGCACAGAACTCCCTCAGGCAACCTACCATGAATCTCACCCCTTTTTTAGTGCATACTCGGCCACCAACCCCCATTGTTTCCCTGGACGGGGGAACCATCTGAAGTACCATGTATTAATCATTGGTTCCAGGAAAGTGAAAGAGTTTGGGACTCTTATCAACTCATCAGCTCATCAACAGCTCCAAAGAATGGTAAAACAACATCAACTCCAAGCAGACTAATGAAGCGCACCAACAACAAGTTTCAGACCAGGTCAAAAGGTAAAAAGTGAAAGTGACCTATCTGTCAGAATATGGTAACCCATACCTGAAATGTGACCTCTGCATTTAACCCATCACTGGTGAGGAGTAAACACTGCAAGTCGTAAACACGCACACACCCGGAGCAGTGGGCAGCACGTTACTGCGCCCGGGGAGCAATTTCGGGTTAGGTGCCTAGCTCAAGGGCACTTCAGTTGCAACCCCCCAGTGCTGGAGTCAAACCAGCAACCTTTTGATTACTAGCCCAACTCACTAACCAGTAGGCCACAACTGCCCCCATTTTTTTTTAAAGTATGGCTAGCCACCAAAGACATGCGTTTAAAAACATCCTGAAGAAAGCTGAGTCCCAGGCTCATTGGCCCCTTCCCCATCCTTCCCCTTCCCCATCCAAATCAACCCGGTCACCTACAAATTAAAACTACCACCACAATACCACATCCACCCCACTTTTCACGTATCACTGCTTAAACCTTTCACTCATCACTGTCTCCTGTTTCCACAGAGCCTCCCCCTTCATTGGTAATTGAGGATGGAACCGTCTACTATGTGAAGGAGATTCTGAGATCCCGGCGTCGTGGTGGTAGACTGTAATATCTGGTAGAGTGGGAAGGATATGGACCCAAGGAAAGGTCTTGGGTACCCAGACGTGATATTCTAGACCCCAATCTGTTGACGGAATTCCACACTTCACATCCAGAGGCTCCTGCTCCCAGAGGTTGAGGACGTCCACCACGGCATCGGGGTATTCAGCCCTCACAAGTGGTCCGTGGAGAGGAAGGGGGTTCTGTCACGGAAGCACCAGGCTCCACCCACATTCGGCGATCGCATTCACCGGAGTACTAATCACCTGCACCTGATATCAATCAAGGACACTTTAAGAGCACACACACACCACTCACTCGTTGTCTGATCTCAACCACCGAAACTGACTCATCTCCATGCTATATCGTTTACCTACTCCAGTTTGTTTGTGTCTCCACAATCTCATTCATTCGTTCTCCAGTGTGTGAACTTCTGGCCCTGAAAAGGTTTCAACTTCAACTTCAGAGCAAGTATGTGCTTGTCTGCTCATCGCCTGCCTCTCAGGAGTCAGCACATGCTCAAATCACTGTGTCCCACTTATGCCCCAGGGACCTCAATCATGCAGCAAATGCACTCTTGTGACAGGTTACTGAAAGCTTCACCCCCATGTGGTCCAGCTCATTTAGGGAAGTTTGGCGAGGCACGGGTGGACCTATTTGCCTCCTTGGAAACCTCACACACTCTATGCATTCTATGCTATGTTATTTCCTGCCTGAGGCAGGAACCGCATGATCTTAGCAAGTATACATTCCTCAGAGCGAGTCCCTTTGCACAGCTGCTGTGAAAGGTCAGGGAAAAAAGAGTATCAAGTCTTGTAATGATCCTGACAACGGCTTTCCCCTGGCCAATTCCCCTGACAATCTTCTTCTAAAAGGAGAAGGACATGGTCAGGCACCCGAGGTCAGACTTTTGGAATCTCCTCATCTGGCCCCTGGATGGGACAAAGGCTATGATTTACAATTTCAATCAGGCCAGAGGCCCTACTACCAGGTCGCTTTATGCCTTGAAATGGCATCTTTGATTTGATGCTTTTGGTGGTGCTTGCCTCTATCAAGATGGCAGGTGATCTGCAGGCACTACAGTGCCTTGAGTTTGGCCCAGATGACTCCCACATTGTCCTGAAGCCCTGGGCCAGCTACATGCCCAAAGTTTCTATCACTTCCTTTAGGGAACCTGCAAGTGCTTTCTTCTAAGAACAAGGATCCAACCCTTATGTTGCTGTGTCCAATGTGCACCCTACGCTTATATATGGACCACACACAGAGCTTTAGGCACTCTGAACAGCTCTTTGTCTGTTTTTGAGATCAGCTGTCTCCAAACAAAGCAGAATTGCAATTACAATGCCCATTTGAAGTTTGTGTGCAGTCTACTAGAGGAGTGGTTTCCTTATGGGTACTCATCAATGGTGCCTCTCTAACAGACATTTGTAGGACTGTGGGTTGGGCTACACCCAATACCTTTGTGAAGTTTTATAACTGTTGCGTAGAGTTAGCCCGTGTTCTTCACAGTTCTAACATGTGATCCCAGGAGGCTGTCAGGGTGTAACGCTTGCACACTGTCCCCTCCTTTGAGGTGATGAGGCCTGTTTATGTCTTTATCCTTCATCCAGGCTGGTAAAGGCTGACAACTTTTCCATTCATCTAAGCACCGGTAGTAAACCAGGTGAAGCAGTTTGCTACCAGGTCTGGTATCTGTGTGTATGTTCCTGTTTAGCTAAGCCCTTGTACCAAAGCTCCACATGTGGTGATTTCCCTTTGGTAATCCCATATGATTAGTTTTAAAGGGATAGGTTTCCCAGTTGTTAAACCCCTCAGTAGAGTTCTTCTACCATTACTACTGTAAAAGGTTTCCCCTGTGTTGATGAGGCCCTCTGCAACGATTTTACATATGAGTGTGCCCCCTGAGTGAGTTCATATAAGATATTTACACGTCACCTCTCATTGGTAGGATGTGTTCTCCATAGTGTTATCTCCCTGGGTGGCTCCCTGTTAATCAGCAAGGTGAACATTAGACCCTTTATAAACCCAAATATACTTGAATTAATCACATTTTTAAAAAAGGAACTATCCAAATAGTGCTGGAAATGTTGTCATAATGCTGATGTAGCACACACAGAAGTAGTAGCTGTTCTGTGCTCCAGTGCAGTTAGCAATCACACTACATGCAAACCACCCCAAGCCCAATCAAACTGGTTAAACAAACTGCACCGGTTTGGAGCGATCACACAAAAGAACCAGACTTTGGGGTCCAAGCATGTTCAGGCACAGAGTGCTAGTGTGAGTACACCCTTAGTCTTATCCTCTTTTTCTCAACCGCATACAAAACCATTACTGGCTCTGCACCAACTTATCTTTACAAACTCATACACATCTACACCTTTTTCTCAGTGAATGATAGTCGCTTTGTAATACCCTCTTCAAAGGGCACACAATCACTTGCTCGCAGGTTCGTCTTTACTATCCCTCACTGGTGTAATGATCTTCCAAACTCTGTTTGGTCTACTGCATCCCTCACTATATTCAAGAAACGGCTAAAAACCTGTCTTTTCTACATTTAGGCATTTGGCAGATGCTTTTATCCAAAGCGACTTACATTGCATTACACTACACATTGAGTATGTGCAATCCCTGGGATCAAACTCATGACCTTGGCGTTGTTAACGCCATGCTCTAACCACTGAGCTACAGGAAAGCTACGATTCTACAAATACCTGACACAAGTTTGATCTCATAATAAAAATACGAACCCTTCTCCTCTCTCCCAAAAGGTATCGCCTCTTTCAAGCATTGGAATATTGTATGTTATTGCCTCATGATTTATCGCTTCATTGTTTTCCCCACATTTTAAGTTGCTTTGGATAAAGGCCTTACAAAAGGCCTAAATGTAATTTAGTAGTGTAAATGTAACCTACTATTTTTATTATTTTTACTTCCAGTTTTAGTACTTTAACCTTTCTTTATCTCATCCTCTGTCACAGGAGAAAAGAAACAACATGTTTTTTTTATTTGTGCTGGAGTGTGTGTATTTGGGACCTTTTTTGACTGTGTATGTGCGTGTTGCGTAATGTTGCTGAGTGAACATGTTTCTGTCCATCGGTTTTCTCATAGGACACATCCAAAATGTCACTTGCTTTTCTCACTGTTCCCTTCTGTGTCTTTTCTGTATTCTTTAGTTCCTGACATTTACACTACATACAAGAGCCATTACGTCATATCACATGGGAGACACAGAGAAAGGAAGAGGTGTAGGGACTGAAATGAGGGAATTAGGTAAAAGAAAATTAGAAGCAGCTAAACATCAGAGAACAAAGAGCTTGCAGACAGAAGGGGAACAAGGAGAGGCAACACACAAGACAATTACAACTAGAGTAAAGTGTGGCGTACATGATTTTGACTACAATCCCAGCTAAAAAATTTTGGTTGTAGGAATGCTTTCATAATGTTTCCATTAAGTAACAAAAATGTTAAAAATGTTATTTTGAATAAGCATTCAAAGCATCCATATTTTTAGATGTTGTATTAATGATGTTTCTTGGTTTTAAGACTGTTATTGAAACTCTTTTAAATTCTGTAATGTTTAAAAATTCCACTAACAACAAGAATAATGTTTTTGATGTATATGGTACATAACATTAAAATAGAGAATTTAGAGAATGTTAGCCACCGTTCTGAGTAAGTTTAATGTTAGCTAGGATTTTGGTGTTTGGGATGAATTTGAGCAATCATGCAATCATGTTCTTTCTGAGCAAAATTTCTTAGTGTGCCATGCTGATTGACTGCCTTGTGTTATTGCTTCTATGATGCTTCTATGACGTCTTGAAGATGATGTTTGCCTGTGTGTATGAGGGAGAGATGTTCAGTTGAAAATGTCTGTGCCAACTAATCCTATATACAAACCTTTTTACCAAACATTTTAATATTCCTTTTATGTTGGGAGCATACTATCAAAATTACATCAAGTTGCATATGAAAAACGAATAGTCCACAAATTCTCTCTTTCATCTGGTCATGACACACTCTGTAACGTTTTCTATTTTTGTGCAAAACATTGCCAACATTAAATCAAGGTCTTGCTTGGGTTACTGCAATATTTAAAATTCGATGTCAATAAGGATATCAAAACATGACATGACCGATTGCCCAGTCAATGCTGTCAACAGTGACCAAAGTCTTAGCTGAGATGTATATCGTACAGACCATTAATGTAAGGCTGTTTTGTCTTGCCTTTAACGCAGTATCTCAACAAGCTCATATCTTGCATATCTGTAAAAGCAACAATCATAAAAGACAGTGTGAAACCACATTGAGACTGAGCAAGTAAAACAGTGAAACATGTTTCAAGTGAAACATGAAATCAAAGTTGTGAGTGAGGGGCAGAGTAGGAGAAAAACATCCATTATCCCCATTATCCATTATCATCCATTAACATCATGCTCTGACACAGAACACGGGGAATGTCAGGATCCTGGCAAGAAAATATGGGAAGAACTCAAAGCCTTAAGCCAGAACCCTGACATATATTGTCTTATATACACAGCTAGTTATAATCATATATAATAAACAAATATAACCTAACCCACACCACACCATGTTTACATTGTTATACACGTCATTATACACATTTGCGTCCTTGTAAACTGCATATACCAGTACACACACACACACACACTTACCTTAAACTCATAAGCTGTCATGATATATATGGTTGCATGATCTTACTATGCTGCTTAAAGCTAACACTGTTATTGTGCTGCAATACCAACTCGCATAGTACCAAGTTTTTAGGGATGTCTGTCTATATGGTTATGATAACTGTGTTATTTAACTGTAAGTTATTTTAAACTGAACATGCTTAACCAAAATTCCCCTACTAAGATGATTTATAATCAATTTAATATATGAATAACTTCATTATGCTGTTCCACCAGCTAGGCCAGCACCAAACCAGCACTAACCAGCATAAATCAGCTTGGATCAAAAGAAAATATTCATGCTACTCTACTCACCTTTTATTATAGGGGACTCCTACAATGGCATTACAGTGGTTTGCTGAGTAGAGTTGTGTTTATAAGTAAAGAAGTTGTAACCTGTATGATATTTTCTCATGAGACTGTACTGTGTGTGTATCTGTGTTGTGTATTTACTTGTCTGTGATTTGCATACTGTTGTGAATGTTTTTGCAAGAAAGGATGTTTGTTTAGGAATCTGATGACAACTTGCTCATCACTGGCTGCTCATCACTGGCTGCTCTGGACAGTTTCTGGTAATTACCCAGCATTCCAAAGTGCTTGAGCTCTCTAAATTGTTTACTGAACAGGCTTTTCATTTACAACTCACACAGGATTATGGATATTTATTATGGATGAGTATGTGTTTTTGTTATAGGACATGATTGGCTGAGTTAGATGATACTGGTGTATGTTTGTAATGAATGTGTAAATAATTACTCTAACCAAGTTTATGGTCTTGTGGCCAGGAATAAATTATATAACCATCGATAGCCTAAACACAAACACATTAATGCTCATCTGTTCTCAATGGCACATGGAGTCTCAAATGTAGATGATTTTTGGTAACATGTTTCTACATAAATCAATATTTAAAGGTGAAATATGTAATGTCTGAATTTGTACTACAATATGAAATTGCTAAAAAATGATACACTCAGAATAATGTAAGAATCAACTGTGAATAGCCTTAATCATCTTCATCATAAATAATACAGCGCCATCATTTTGGTAACTTTACCATGTAAGACAGTCATGTTAAAAACCAGCAGGATTGCTGTTCACTAGCATAAATGTGAAGATGTGTTTTTCTGTTTCTGTTAACTGTTTGTTTACTGCTATGTCCCTTATTTTGTGTAGCATCTAACAGCATAGGATAAATTTGTTGATATCTCATGTGATGACAGGCATTTTAACAGAGCCTATTTCACATCTGTCACAGAGCCATTTACCACACATCAGTGAAAAATAACTCAAAGACTCTATCTCTGTGTATTTCTCCTCAAATTTCTGTCCTTATGTTTCTTGTAGGCACAAATTGAAATTCAAAAAGAGTTCACTATGTATACTGGTTCACCATCACTATGACAATAAGTATATGAACTTATGCCTCATTTAATTTTAGACTAAGAGAAGAAAACATTGCCTTGCTGGTTTTTCACTTGCCTGAGTGTTTTCACTCTTTGCTTTTAAATAGCAGTGTAGTGTCCTTAAGCTATTGCTTCAGACAATTGCTGAGAGGGTTTAGAGAGAGAGAAAGGCACGAATGGGCTGCTCCTCGTTGTGTTCAGAAAAGGCATTCACCCTTTTGTCATCTTTAATTCATTAAAGCCCATTTAGAATATGACTAATGAGGAATGGTTTTAATCAGGTAAGTTGCAAAAATGACAACGGAAATTGGGTAACACTTTAGAATAATAGTCCTTTGTTAACAAGTAACTATGTAGGAAGTAATAGGTTGTACTACATTAACACTGAACTTAATACTATTAACTAATATAGAAGAAAGATTAACTAAACAGTATTACCTAATTTAGAACAAAGGGAGTTCCTTATTAGGTATTTAATAATTACTAAATAAAAATATCGTCATTAAGAACTACTTGCGAACTATGACCAATTAATAAAGAATAACCAATTACTAATCACAACAGTAATGTCTATAAAGTGAACAATTTTTTTTTTTGCGGGAACTAATTTATGAATATTACCCCTCGAAATAAGTCGGCTACAGGTTGAAATTGTAACTACTACTCCTACCAAAGTTTATTTTAAACTTATATAATAGTAATTCATTTAAATATGTAAATAAGTAGGAAGTGATGCTGACAAGCTCATGATTGGATTAGTTCACTATAATGAGCTTCATCCAGTGTCAGTTCAATGTCTCCAACTCCAAGACCCATACCTACTAGACCTATACCTACCCCAAAGAACTACTAGTGATCTGGACCACTATTTTAAAGAGAAAAACATGTGAACCACTCACCAATGTCACCCTGCAAGAACTATATACAACATAAAAGAACTGCAGTGATTGGGTCTAACATTTTCTTTAACTATACATAAACTATACATGTTACATAAAAGAAAACAACTGGGTGTGAAAGAATAAAACATTGTTCAAACTCTTAATCTTAATCTTAAAATAAATTTGGCACAGTGATGAAACCTAGCAACATTATTCATATTTACCACATATATATTTACTACAATTAGATTGTGAGGATAAACTGAGAACACTTCCTACACAGGTAAGAACATACGGCCACTGGTAACATGTTATTTATTTTTTTTGTGCTATTAGCTCTAAATTTCCCTTTTTTCTTTATGGCAGTGCACACTGGTTCCTGTCGGCAACATTCTGCAAAGTCAGACAGCTTCCGCCCTTTTTGAAACGTAGCACGTAATTTGTTGTATGCTGTGGTGTCACAGGCTTCCAATTCAGCATTGGCACACATATCAACAATCGTTTTCCTGTCCACACCGCACTTGTGGTAAGCTTCCGTTTTGTTTTCTCCTTTTGAAAGGTACCTCAGGTACCTCATTATTGTATCTTCCTATAACTTGCTCTGGTAAAAATACTGACAAATAACAACATTTAGCTAGATTATAGTACATTATTAATAAAAACAATGTCAATCAAAGACTTCTTATAACATTCTTAAAAGTCTTTTAATATACGGTGTACCTACAGTGTGGTAAGTACAATGTCGGTACACCGTAAGTAGATGTAAGTAGACATACTGTAAAAAAAAAGTGCAACCATTAATTTACTATTGCGTTACACCATAAATTATTTTGTATTGAGCTGGTGTCCTATTGGTCACATATCTTCATATTATCAACAGTTGCAGAGTTTATCAAACTTTAATTTTTTGAATGGAAGTGAATTAAGCACAATGTGCAGTAAACTACACAGTAATAAAAGAATGCTGAAAGGCCACTGAACATACCTCTTTTGCTTTTTGCACTTTTCTTTTTGCCCCTTCTTGTTCTTCTTAGTCTTGTGGGGTGATGAAGAAGAGTAAGACTCTGAGGAAGAGGAGGACTGGGAGGAACTAGAAGGTGTCACCATTAATGGACACACCCAGCTCAGGTCATCAAGTAGTGTACTAATCAGCAGATGAGTTCATTTAGCTATGTTAAATAAGCGAGACATCTAAAATGTGCATTGCTGGGGAGGCTTAGGGAACAGTCTGAAAACCCAAGGTGTAGTGTTTTTTACAATAGGAATTATTTTAAACCAGCTTTCCACAGATGGAAATGTTGGAACAAAATGGCAATAAGGAAATGATAAGAGAATTAGTTTACACAGAATACACAGTTTTTTTACAACTATTGTTTTTGTTCTAGCAAATGTTTGCCAAAAAATGTATAATAATAATAACTAGATCGGTACATTTTCTAAAGAAAATGTAAATAGTTCTTGCCGTGGCAAAACTCGGGCCAGAACAGGTCAACGATGTTAACGTTTTAGCACATAGATATTCTCAAATATGGCTTATTTATGACGTTAGGAGGTTGCTAGGGTGATCTAAATGGTTGCTAGGGTGTGGTCAGGAAGTTGCCAGGGCAATACCTAAAGCCCACCAACATGACTCTACAGTGCTTTAATGCTGAGATATGGCTTACTAATTTTATTGTATGGTTGCTAGGGTACAGTAAATGGTTGCTAGGGTGTAGCTAGAGAGTTAACAGGGTAAAACCAATAGACGGATGTGTGTGTGAATCAAAAGAGCCAACTCCCATGTCTATATGATGTTCTGGTACTGAGATATAGTTAATTCATGTTGGTTGCTAGGGTGCTCTAAATGGTTGCTAGGGCGCTCTAAATGGTTGCTAGGGCATGGCTGGACAGTTTCTATGGTAATATTTAAAGACTACTTTGCAGTCTGAATCAAAAGGTCACCCACTTGTCTCTATGATGTTCTAATGCCTCTCACCTTTTTAAATGGAAGAACTGTAGGGTACTGTAACTGGTTGCTAGGGTGTGGCTATGAAGTTCAAATGTCACCATTTGTTGCTGCTTACTAAGCCGAGCAATATAAGCCCACTCTCAAGTCTCTATGTCGTTCTGATGCAGAACTATAACGTCCCAAAATTCAGTCCAATGTTAAGTCTATGGAATGTTTCACCCACTTTCTTGTACGCCCTAAAAAGATCGCTTATAAAAGTCATAGCACACCTCTCCACAATATGCCAGTCGATGTGACATGTCATTTATGGGTCTACAAACCGTGCAGGACGAGTTACATACCGAAGTTTTGTCCAGAAAAAGAAGTATGCAGGATAATAAAAGTAATGCTTTGCAAGCATCACTAATAATAATGTGGACAAATACAAATACTTTCTAAAACAGTTCTCACCATTGGTAAACTTGGTAAAAAAATCCCTCTCATTTTCAACATCTTTGCTTTTCTTCTAGGAATTTACCGTTAGGTTTCAAAAACAAGTTTTCTTATTTGAGTTTGAATCAATGGTCACCTGTTGGGTTGGTGCTTGTACTGGAATATTAAACAAACAAATAATCTATCAAATATAATTTAGAATGTGTTTTTCACATAAAACACATATTGTTTAACTATAAACAATAGTGAACATTACTGAAAATCAGTTCTGTGATGTTTAGTGTTTGTTCAATGTAGCACCTTGGTCTGGAGAAACATATTTCATTTCACTATGTACTTGTATATGGTTAAAATGACAATAAACTCCACTTGTAACTTTTTTTGTAACGTTTACATAAATTGTGTTAACAGCAACTCACTCACAATATATATATATAAATATATATATACAGTATATATATATTAACAATTGTAAGGTGCCAACCTAATTTAAAAAATCCACCAGAATTCAGATATGCAATTATTTGCATATCTTTTATAACAATACTGTTTGGCCTTAGACTTACATTACCTATATACCAACCTAACTAGCTAGATTGCTAACAAATTGTCAACAGCTTTTTAATTATAACAAAAAAACATTATTCAACTCAATCTCAACTCTGGCCCTTAAAATCCAGTCATAATCAAACACACCTGAACAAGCTAATCAAGGTCCCCAGGATAAGAAAGAAAAGATAGGTGGGACTGACCTAAACTAAAACCGCAGGAAAGTGGCTATCGAGGGCCACAGTCATGAACAATGGACTGCACGATACCAACATTAAAACAGCATAAATGACACAAATTGAGAACAAAATGCATTCAAAGCTTCTTGTCATCCTCAATTAGCTGATGAGGTGCATGTCTCTTGCGCACAGTTTTGCGCTCTCCCTCCGTCGCCATGCTACTGTCTTCTGATTGTGATCCCAACTCCAACATGGCGACGCATCAACGCAACATTGCAGAAACTTACACCTCTACACGTGAATTCTACTGTTGAAAACGATTCAAGTGTATTGTCTCAATACGATATGTGGTTGACCACAGGCATTATTCCACTCAGTTTAAAGTCATCCAAAACTTTAATTATGTTCTTTTGTTTTAATGTTTTCTCTCATATACACTACTCACAATAAGTTAGGGATATTGTTATTTACATGAGTGCCTTTCCTATTTGCTCTGAATTTTAATGAAATAAGTAAAAGTTTCCTTTGATATTACTGTCACACGCACCGAGTCACGTGAGGTCACGAGGTCCCGGAAGTAATCTCCGCGGGTATATAAACAGGAAGTAAGGTTCAGTTTAGCACCGGACATTGA
>JAZGTJ010007476.1:0-22784 GCA_036877575.1 Botia almorhae
GCGCTGTGGGTTTCGGGAGAGAGGTCGACCGCTCTGTGTATGTGGAGAGAGTGTACGCTCTCCTGCAGCTCACCTGACACCCGTGATACAGTCTGCAGTGAGAGTTCAGACGTGTCACAGGAGATAACACACTGTTCAAGTGTGATCACAGCCAGATGTCAAACCTTAATACTGGTTTATACTTTTAAAGATTTTTTGTTACAAGTATGAATACTTCATAGTTTCTTATAATATTTATGTTGTGTTGTGTATTGAAATTTAAAAAGGTTATTAACTACACTGTTGCCAATATCTGAAATAATGGCAACACTACGTTTTGATATTATCATAAATGACACTACACACACACACACACACACACACACATACACACACACACAAAGTCAATGCTTCGGTTAATATAAGAATTAGCATTAAGTAATTGAACAACCACAACTAGTTTCTCTATGACAATTTACATTTATCAGTAACTTATGCCATGTACTGTATGGTAACCCATTTATCAATGGCTGAGGCCAATACCAATACCCAGTTTATCATTTTATTATTTCATTATGTTTTTATTCATTCATGTTTTATTCAGATATCAGAGGGTATCAGATACCAGAACAAACTGACTTCTATTAAAAGTTATCAGCCTTCTATTAAAGTTATCAGCCAATGCAGATCATCTGAAAACCGCCAAATATCAGCTAGCTGTTTTGTTTGGCAAATATTGATCAGTAGAGTTTACGGAACGAAATATGAACACCTGCATATTATTAATATAATTGATATTTATCTAATTTCAAGGGCCTTTTAAAACAAAGATTAGTGTGACTATTCTGGCCAAATGTTTGCTTCACATTCATTAGAATTTCCATGAACCAATATTGTGTTTTGGTGTCTGAATTGCATTCAGTAAATCAGCTGAACTGCTTCGTTTTAGTATGAATTGCTTGAGTTACTGAATGAGTAAAAGACACTTTTTTAAAACTCTGGACTGACATTTAGGCCCCGCCCACAATCACAACTGTCGGGGGTCTTTAACGTCAGTTTGTCACTGATAGAGAGAAAAAGAGAGGGAGAAATAGAAGGGGAAGTGACCAGCATTTACAGGACTATGTGATCTAAATTTTCCTCTTTGTAAACATCATTTAAACTTAACACTAATTTTTGGGCTTCCATCCTTTGGCTGTTGCACATGTAAAAACGTTCTTGGCAAATAACGAAGACAGCGTGTAAATTTATCTCTTCTGAAGATTGGAAGGTCAATTTGTAATACATGCTGAAAGGGTACCAAGCGAATGGCTTTGACTCAAGCTGTGCTGCCATCATTTAGTTCATTTTCACACTTCTGCAACACATCTGAAAACATGAAGGTATGTTTGTTTCAAACGGATCATCAGACAGTTTGTTTTTATCACACTGAATACATTATTTCTATTGTTTTTTACTGAAAATGATCACAACTGCAGTTATTTTAATTATTGTGATTTATGCTTTTCCAAAGATGCTAGTTTGATACCCACTGTGAGTTTGTAGGCGTGTAATAAAGTAATAGAAAGTGTTAAGAGTGGACTGTAAACGTTTGACAATCTCTTTATTGTTGTTCACAAGGTTAAAATGTTGCTTTTTACATCACCAAAACATCATTTAATGATAATAAAAAATTAACAGCAGGTATCTGTTGTTTTAATTATATCGTACATGCTTGTTTGTGAATCAGTAAGTGTCAACATTAATTTATATATATTTAATAAATAACCCTAAAGGCTTGGAAGTTTGAGAAAGGTCTTTTGGATCTGGACCACAAGAATTTAAACCTGAGTCAGAATTCTGGCTGTTATGAACCCTCACAGTCTCTGACAGAACACAATAATGACCATGAAGAATGCTGGGATATGGAGTTTTTGCTGTCTGATTGGGGCAGCACATCACCTGAACGGTCTGACACTCAAAACTACACTTCCCAGAGACCACCACTACAGGACCAGCTTCACAGTTCTGATCCTAACCATGTTCAAGAGCTGAATGAACAGACGGACCATCCAAGTGTAAATAGACACCAAGTTTCCATTACAACCTCGCTGGCTGAGCTGCTTCCTCACGAAGCATCTCTAAACTCCTCATTTCCAGACGTCTTTAATGGAGGATATGTGGAACAGCAGCCAATGGGGAAATCATACTCACAGCCAGAAAACCCTCAGCAGATGAATTTCTCTCCTGGAAATGACATGGACCGAACAAATGAGAGAAGCGATACAGGAAAGGTAAAATCGTGGGAGTTTGCACAATACCCCCAGCGTGTACCACTGATACCCTTCCCTGACTCCAAATATGTCCAGACATCAGGTGTCACCATGGATACGCTGATCTTTCCTCCACACCATCACTACAACTTTATCCAAAACTACTCCCATCCCAGACTCTACCAACAGCAAATGAGCTACGTCCACAGCCAGCCAACCATCCAATATCCAGCTGCACAGCGGGTAGCACCTGACTCCACAGTGCCACCTGCAGGTCTGGAAGGGAAACGCATCCGGAAAGGGGTGGTAAAGAGGAGGGTCATGGTACACAGCTGTGACTACCCGGGCTGCCACAAGACTTACACTAAGAGCTCCCATCTCAAAGCACACCTACGTACACACACAGGTACGCGAAATACACACAAGTACAGAGAACATTATTTATAAAACAAAACAAGCCAAAAATGTGTCTAAAACACCTAATAGTTCTATACATAGTTGTATAAGATGTGTTTGTCTAAAGGTGTAATTCTGTGTAGTGGTACAAGAGGATTTTTGTACCTGTTGAATCATTGTTGTATGATAAAAGAGCAGCTTTCATAATGTATTTGATAATATATCCTTTTTGTTTCACAAGAAGAAAAGTTTCAGTTTATATGTGACTGACACAGACAGTTTTGTTTTCGAATCCACTTTATGAAAACACAGTGTGTACGTCCCCCAGCAAATTTACATCAAGTCTTACGACAAATAAAGGTTGTGCTGGCTTACATCTGTGATGTCTGTTGTGTTCAGGGGAAAAGCCGTACCACTGCACATGGGAAGGTTGCGGGTGGAAGTTCGCTCGCTCCGACGAGCTGACGAGACACTTCAGGAAGCACACGGGTCAGAAGCCATACGAGTGTGTCCTCTGCCACAGAGCCTTCAGTCGCTCCGACCACCTGGCACTGCACATGAAGAGACATGTGTGAACAGACACACAGATACACACACACTTATCTGGTTAGTTCATGCCTGTGTGATCTGTGTTCAGCAGGTGGGCTGCTGGTCAGTGTTTATCCATATGAAGTATTTGAAAGCACTATTTAAAACATAACTGACATGTACATACTGTACATTACATTAGAAATGGGAACAATTGTTAAACTCTGAAATGAAGATTTTTAAGAAATGTTTTTCAATTTTTGTAGCTAAACTGTATGATTTGGGGAAACGGTAAAGGATTAATAGTGGTTTCACAGTAAAATTATACCTGTGGAAAACTCAAATAAGAAACTCTGAAATTTAGCTAAATAAAGCTAATAAAGCAAATTTAAAATTAAAGTTAATTGCTGTAGTATTCTATATAGTTAAGTTCAATAGAATTTAAATTAGAATCATCTCATGTACATGAACATTCAGATATACAAATAAAGTGTGAGTTTTAAAGAAAATTACCAAATCGGAAAAATGACAATTCATCAAATATGAATAACAGGTATAATGTATCATTTTATACTTCTTGTGAGCATTACATTATTTTATAATTTTGTTTGTGCATTTTCATATTTTTCTATTTATTTTCCATATTACATATTGCGTGAACGTAATGTAAACTAAACGTCAAAGTTAGAAGTGTTTTTTGTAATGGTATTTATAATCACAAAAAAACAGGGAAAAATTAAAATATTCTGCTTTTCTGTTCATGTTTATTTTTGGGTGTGTTTTAAGAAGCACGGGATATTGGATCTATTTCTGTGGTCACATTTCATAATAAAGTAATTACAACTATCTGTACTTCTCACTCTCAGATCATATGTAAATACCAATAAGACATTTAGAGTCCTAAATACCACAGTATAATACACAAACGCCACCATAAACACAAGCAGTGGTGTTCACCTATAACTGGATGCGAATAGTAAGGCCATAGTTGGCTTATGGTGTTAAACACACTTAGGGGACACAGCTGAGATTAGTAGCCTTGGATTAGCTGTGGTCATGACCTGAGCATCACACACACTCATGTGCTCAGTGAGGGAACACACAGGGACACAATGCATTGTGGGTCTGCTTTATGTATATTACACTTGTTTAAGAGGCAAGCAAGAGAAAGTTGGATGGAAACAGGTCTTATGTCAACCTCTCCACAGCCAGATGATGTAAGAGAAACAACATGTATGAGATGCAAAGCTGCTGTGCTCAGCACTGTGACACACGCCACAACTCTAGCAAAAACACCAGTGCAAAAACACCAGTGCAGTCTTTCATTTCCAGTGTAATCTGACCACTGCCAATACAGTCATGCGAGAATAAAAATCTAATTTAACAATAAAAATAAATATTTAACTGTTTAAATGTTCTCATAAAAACAACAAAATATTTTTTAAAAACTTCCATCTGTGAACCAAAAATATCTTACAATGTCTCTAGTTCAGTTCCTTTGGTTTATTTTGTTTGACATCTGATTGCTGATTATTTTCATCTGCCTGGCTGAAACAAAATTACACTTTTAAAAAGTAAATGATGCATTATTCCTGAGTTTCTCTGAACAAATCAACATCAAATAATAAACGTCAATCAGTTTGGAGTGTGGGGGACTGGCTATTTCCATAGGAGGAGACATCATTATCTCTGAACTCATGACTGATCTTTCCTAAAGGATTTATACATCAGTGTTCTGTCGATTCCTCTATGGAAGAAATGAATGGAATATTTAATTTTACAACCTTCATTAAGTATCAGTGCTAATGTTGCATGTGTGAGCAATACAGATTTTTTAGTCCTGCAACAATTTGGAGGTTCTTTTTTCTTTACTTGTTTTTTTCAGCTTATTTGACTTTTTACACTCTTAAAAATAAGGGTGCTTAAAAGGGTTCTCTTCAGTGATGCCATTTCTGGATAACATTTTAGTCCAGAGTTCTTAACAGACCATTTATTTCTTGCCTTTCTTCTTATCTCACAATTTTTCTGTTCCGTCTCTTTGCACATTCTGCAGTAAATTCATGTGTTTAAATGTGAGACCTGTGACATCAAGTTACAGGTGATCTTTAGAACTGAGATGACTAGATGAATGACACACAATGAGCTGAGTAATATCGCTCAGTCACTTTCAGCCCTTTTCTGGGAATAAACCCAAGTGGCTCTGGAAATAGAAACCATTGATGCATTCGTTTAAGTATGATTAAATGTGCATGCACACGCGCGCTGCAGTGGTTAAGGGTGAAGGTTGTCTGAGGTAAGAATAAAAATGATGGTTGTGTTTCTGACAGGAAGAGCGAGAGAAATAAGATTTCACTGGATGTTGCTTTGTTACCGTGGCAACTCAACTTAGGACTGCTTTACAAAGGGACATTTATGGTATTTGTAAAAGCTATTTGAAAACACAAAAGCTTTCTTTCGTAAAAAAAACAAATATGCACACAAGACAGTAAAAAGCATCTGTTGCGCTATTTGTGTCTTTTCTAGTATTGGTTTACACTTTTTTTCAAATTTGTTAACGATGTAAATTGATAGAAAATATGGTTTAACACCATAATGTGTTCCGTGAATTAGTCAATTGCAGGTAAACAAAACAAGATTATTTCAAACCAGATTTGATTCTATGCCGAGATAATCAGAATCCAATGTAATTATGACTCAGGCAATCACTCAGTGAGAAAGAGACAAACAACAACAAACTTAAAGCGATTTGTGTTTTTTTAATTGTGTTTACAATATTCAGCACTTAGCACAGCTAGTTTTTTCTAGAATGATTCATAAGAGGAGGATGCAGAATGTACAACGTGCTCTGGAGTTATTAAAGAGATCCGATGGATTATAGTTCAGATACTTATTAAGATCCAGGTTACTTTCTCTATTCAGCATTATAATTAAATAACATAGATTTTGATATTCCTGGTGTCATCACAGATGAACACATTGGAAACAATCAATTTGAGGTATTTCAGCATTTCAACTGTACAGTTATATAAACAGCACACACTGTTTGTATATATTAAGCATGTAATGTTTAAAATGTTATACACACAAACATGTGTGTGTGTTTATGTACAGTACATGCTGTTTATTTGAGATTACTGTAATGAGAACAGGTCATTTGAATAATGCTGCCGCTTTAACATATGGTGAGGTGTTTGGAAACGGGGTGAATATTTTGCATGACTAATAACTGTTGTACAATGGCGTCTAATCCAGCGTTAATGTGCATCTAACGCACGGCTGTGTCATTCGGGGTGTCGTTTGGGCGGTGTGACGCAGGGTTCAACCCGGGTGAGCTCGGGACCCGACGCGAACTCTTCCGAGGAGGAGAGAAATAGGAGCAGCGGTCTGTAGATGAGAACGGACACAGGCGCTGACAAAGCGGAGGAGGACGCCAGCGGTGCGTTTACATGCAATAATGATTATTATTACAGCGTGTCGCAACACACATTTTCCTCTGACCTTTTGTTCTGCTTTTCTTCAGTTGCTGTTGGTCATGTTGAAGTGAACGGTTCAGCGTTTACTGGAAGGTAAGCAGATCTAATAGCTTCAATTCCCACTCTTCATAGCAAAACCACATTTTTGACAGCATTGTGACAAGTAATTATGATCGATAAACGCTTCTCACTCGTAACACTTTACAAACATCATCAAACGTTAAAATGAATGGAAGAGTAAAGTAAATATTTCTCATCGGGGCCGCGTTTAAAGACCACCTGGTTTGTGGCAATCAAACTTTTGCAACAGCTCATGAATTATGTAAGAAAATTGTCAAGGAATATGTTTTTTGTTGTTGCTGTTATTACTTTTAAGAGACGTCAGATCTGTATTTAGGAAAGCGACCATTCACCATGTGCTCCACTGTCACCTATGTGCAAACATTGTTTAATTTAGCACCAGTATCCTGTTTATTTATTAAGCGATAAAATTGGTATTTAAGTCACAACATTTAAAAACTTTACCTAACAATGTACTTACAATTTGCTGTTTAAAGTTATATTGACTTTATCATGTTCTTTAATTTGCTTCCACGCTTATTTCAATATTCTTACGTTTTCAGTGATGGCATGATATTGCATTTACATTGTTATGTAATACCGGAGCCCCTCAGTTATTATTTCTGTTTTCAGCCACTAGAGGGAGTGGACGGTCTTCAGAACGGCAACGGGGAACGCACGAGTCCTCAACCACGTTTCACACATTGATTAAACTCCAGACTGAGTGAACTGTCACGTCATGAGGGACCGAAGCATCATGTTGGCAGAACAGGGTGTGATGTTCTCAGAAGATATAACTGATCCAGCCATCAACACGGCGCATCGCAAGCGTGAGTTCATCCCCACAGAGAGAAAAGATGGACATTACTGGGACAAACGTAAAAAGAACAACGAAGCTGCGAGGCGTTCGCGTGAGAAACGACGTGTCAACGATATGGTGGTGGAGAACAACGTTTTGGCTCTTCTTGAAGACAATGCGCGTCTGAAAGCAGAGATACTGGCACTTAAGTTCCGGTTCGGTCTAATTAAAGACCCTTCAGGTTCCCCTGCACCAGCCTGTTCCTCTGGTTTATACACCCAACCATATATTCTTGCAATACACAACTACTGTCCAATCGCAAACCCACAGCCCACCCATCGACCCCCAATGTGGACCACACCGTATGGTAGTCCAGATGGGGTGCGAAGCATGCGATACGAAGCCAACATGTCCGAGGACTCCTCTATCTCTGGGCCGTCAAGCACTGGTAGCCCACTGGTAGCACTGGTAGACTTCTGTGATGATGCTGTTGGTGAACATATTGAGGCATCACCTTACAGATGTGGAAGGGAACCAGGCTGTGAACTCAGCCCTTCTATTCCTGCCATAGACACAAATTCATTACAAAAGGAGAAGTTAGTGTCAGGGCGGCCAGACAACATGAAAGGCCTTCCTCATAAATTACGTTTTAAGGTGCCTGGTGGAATTGAAGGTGTGGATGCTGAGGTTCTTCTACCGGTGGAGATGCAAAAGAGTTGCTGCTCCAAAACGGTACACCAGTCCTCACAGTCAGACTGTGGGTGGACAGAAGGTCTGTGGAGGCCACGCGCGCACACAATGTCACCAACCGGTTCAACACCAAATCAAACTAACCTTTCAATTCAGAAACACGCAGAGTCTGAGTGCTTCAAGGAAAACGGCACTATTAGATCTCAGCTTAGTTCTTTGCGTGAAGAAGTGGCTCAGCTCAAAACGCTGCTCTCTCATAAGCTTCTCTCGAAAGTCAATTAAGATCAGTGACCTTGAGAGAAATTTGAACCATTTTTAATTGTGAATACATTTCTGTTCCCCTGCCTGCGCCACTGGAAATGTTATTGCATGCTGGTCTAGATAATATCGTAAATAAACATCATGAAAGCTGTGTTGTTTACCGTTCTGTTTCTATAGCAATGTTTTCAATCCTGGTGCAGAGGGCCACAAAATCACCCCGGATTCAAATCATCAGTCACCAAGACCAGGATTTAGAATCATTGCTCTGTTGTAACAGTGTATCTACAATACTGTTGTGTCTGGTGGTCTGTGTATGCTATGAGACCTCACTGTTTAAGAATTCCTTACAAATGGTAATAAAAATACTCTGTAAACCTTTCTGTTTTATTTAATGTTTATATAACTGTGTGTATATACTGTATGCTTATGTTTATTGAAGGTGTTGATACTGAGATCAACAGTACCAGCATAGATGTTATGCAGGCCCAATTTAAACCTGTTTTTCCAGGAGCATAACAGCTTTTATGTTCCAAGAATGCATCTATAACTGTGTGAGTCACGGCTTTAGATTTGCCTGTTATTGAAATATATAAAATTAACGCAGAAGAACAAAACAGAACCCCACAGTAATATAGTTCCTGATGTTGAGACTTCATGATGGTCCTTGATTTCTTTAAAAAACTCAAGGTTCTTTATAACTCAAGGTTCATATGTGCCCACACGTTCAGCAATAATCTCTTAACACTGATTGGATTATAAACTGTGTCAAGGACCAGGTAACAGGCTTCCAGCCTGTCATTCATTCGCATAACAGCCATGATCATGAATTTCTACTTTTATAAATTGCTAGTCGGTAACAGGTGATATTGGGTGGGGGGGGGGACAGGTGGTATTGGGGAGGAACATTCTCTTTCTAAAGCTTTTCATTGGACTGAAATACGTTTAGCCTTGTGAACAAGATGAGTCATCAATGGTTTTGGAATGGAAGTGCACTAGGAAGGTCCTAAATGGTATTAAGTGTATGTGGCTGATTACAGCAACAGCTTCAATGTTAATGTCATTGATTTCTTATAGTATGGTGTGACTTTGATAAACAACAATGCAAAAAGAACCATTCGGTTAAACCAGAAATGCCATTAATGCCCAGAGAAGAACAAAACGACATTTCTGACTTTATGTTCTCTGTGGCTCCTGCAGTCCTGCTTTCTGTGAGACTGTTTCTCACAGCTCAATGTCAACATCTGCACTTCTGTGGCTATTTTAGGCTGCGAGAGACAAAAGATATTGATTCACAAATGCATTTGTGCTCGACGTTAAACATGCAAACAGTGCAGAAACAAAGAACGGGTGAGCATAAGTACATCGAACAGTTTACAGTACACACACATGGGCCGAAAATCTGCTTTTAAAATGCGTTTTGTGATCATAAGTCTATTAAGGCGGTTGTTTGAGGGTCAATCTGTTTATGATTTATCTTATATACATTAAGAAAGTCTTGGACTATCTAGTTCTAAACTGTCTACATGTACATTGAATGAAATAAGTGCTTTAAACTCTACCTGTAGCTCAATGGTGTCACATTGCATTAACAAAGCAAAGATTAGGGTCTGATTCCCAAGGAACACGCAAGACAAAATGTATACTTGAAATGCATTGTAATACAGATAAACGCATCTGCCAAATGCATAGAAAATATATACTTCTTATGTGGAACAGACAGTTTGTTATTGTTTAAAACATCTTGTTTTTCAATCAAAACTTGATCTATTTTAGGCACTGCCAAGCTTTGTTTATATATTCATTAGTTGATGCAACTACTATAATATAATAATAAAAGTAGTTTATTCCAATCTCACGCTTAAATTACAAACTGGAAAACAAAACAAAAACTACAACGGGCAACTGCTACAAAACAGAATTCAAATTTAGCATCTTGTAAACACAGAGGTGGTAAACTGATTAGGCTTTTTCTGAATAAAGATATGGCAGGAGTTCAAAATATTGCCCCCACTCATAATTGCAAACATCTGCTTTCCTTAGATCTTAGATCTACTGCTGGACTGGTGAGTGAGGTTGCTTTTACAATACAGCTGCACAGAGGATGTCTACACTACTTACTGATCCAGATAAACACACATTGGGTTCTTTGTCTCTCCCAGCACCCCTCATCAACCCCTCTCTGCAAGGAGGTGGGTGAGGGAGGTGGGAAGGGAAAACAAGTTGCTAGGCAGGCAGCATAACGGTTGCCTAGGGAACTGTTACAGACGCAGCTCTGAGTGTATTGGGGATAATGTGGAAGGGGAGGGATGGGCAAGTTCAAGGCCAACACCCCCAATCTGTATACCGTCCGTCATCACCACAACAGATGAATGGAGAGTGCAGGAGCTGATGGCACAGGCCAGTCACTGGCATCTCTCTTCTTCCTGTTACTTTGCATTATTGTAGCATGTTTTTTAGACGGGTTACAGGTTTAACCATACGATTTTTGCAGATTACTTATTATTACTTGTTATTGGCACTTCTGTTAGGAAGTAGCATTGCACCGGGTGTTGTACAATTCTAAACACAAAGATATGCCACCGATGATGACCTAAAATATGACTCAATGATAAAATGAGTCGAGTGCATATATTTACATGACGATGATGATTCTGTACTGGTGCCCATATTCATTTTTCAGGTCAGGGAAGTTACAGAAGCAGGACGAATCTCTTACCTCATTCATGTTGTGTAATACTTGACGTGCACACAAAACCAAAAAATGTGTGTGAACATGTGAACAAATGAAAGGGTAAGAATGTTACTTGAGCTTGCCTGCCTGTTCTCGGCCTGTATCATGTTTTGAAAGTGGTACTAGGCGAACTATCCTGCCAACTGTGGAACGCAGTGAAACAATAAAAATAATAAATATAGATAATAAAAATGTTTATATTGGTTCATTACATGTGTGATATAACATCGTAATTACAGACCATTAAACAAAACAATAAATGGACCGACAGACAGACAGGTTTATCAGAGCCAACGTGTTTTACGTCATTCTGAGTATTTACGCAACAGTTTCTCAGTCTCGTAACCTTCTCACAGAGGCTGAAGTGTTGAGCACACAGAGGCGTGTTAGATCAACTGCTCACTGCTCTGGCCATACACACGCGGTGTGATCGGTGCATCCAACGATATGGTAAACCGGAGAAAAGCTTTTCTGACCGCCTTCATCTCCTCCTCTATCATCTCGGTAGGAGTCAAGGTTTGCGTACGTATCGTCATGATGCAAAAAAACGTGACGAGGCACCCAAAGCTCCGTGTTATGCAACCGCTGACCTACTAACACACATTCGAGGACGACGAAACAGAGAGAGTGTGTGTGTGTGTCAGAGAGGAAAACTGGAGCAAAGCCTCCGACGTAACATAAAGACGAGAGTGAGGGAGAGAGACGGCGAATAGCTGCACACTAAGGGAGTCACATTAATCGACACAAAGCCGGTGAGTGGATCACGACCCACGCGGGACATTTTCAGCCTCATCTGAAGTTGTAAAGGGAAGAAAAGCAGAATACGAACAGAATCGACACAGAGAGGCGCAGAAGACACATCCACTGAAGAACAAAAGCGGATTCAACAAAAGCGATTTCACACCGGTGAGTTTATTTACGGGACAGTTTGTCTGTGAAATATTCCATCATGCGTGCGTAGTATCGCGTTTGTTAGATGCGTTTTCCTGTAGCACGCTAGGCAGTTGTAGGCTAGGCTGTACCTTGCAACGTGGTCAGGGCATGTTATTGTTCACATGGAAACCGACTCGGGGTCGGCGTGACTCCTAAATGCTTCGCTGAGAATTGATTGGGGTTTTAAATAGTTGTTTCATTATTGTTGGTGTAAATGCATGTGTCCGTGGGCTTTTGTAAGGTAGCAACAGTTCCTCTTCGCATTGTGCATCGTATGCATATTCACAGTCAATGTCAAGTGGAGACGGTCGTGTGGTGGGGGAGGTGGCGATCATTACGAAATCCGACAGCGTGAGGGGCTGTGGGGTCAGTCTATGCATTGCGGCGGCACGATTTTTGTGTAATTCACGAACGCGACGCATACACGGCGAGAACTAAATTGCAACTCAGCGTTTCCTTCAACGCATTTGGTTGTAAAACACTGCGTGGCTGCGGTCTCTCTGTAGGACAATGCATCGCAATGACATGCGTTAGATTGGACGCGCGTTTAGCGGCCACGCTGCGTGCCGCGCCAAGACTTCTCAGTTTTTCTATTATATTCAGTGAATTATTGGTTGTTGAAGCTCGCCAGTTCTGCTTGGTTTATTGTGCTTTATAAATTGTGGTAAACGTTTGGCGTGGATAAGAGTGGTATGTTTATGCACCAGCACTGTGTTTAAACTGCAGTCTTTTAACATACATGTATATAGTGTGGGGACAAGTGAATGATGGGTAAAATCGTCACGCTGGCCTTATAAAGACGGACTTGTTTCCAAACTAAAAGTTAACAGTTCCACCACTCCCCGCTCAGCAATGCCAGGAATCTGAGGCTGCCTCGCACCGCTCCACACTTCGTGTAATACTGAGCGTCTGTCTGAAAACCCAAATGCTACACATGTTGTATGTTAGTGGCTCCAACAGATTCCCTTAAATTCAGGCAGCAATCATCTTTACATAAATACATTTGAGGAGTGTTCATGTGTTGATGTCTGTGCTGTGGACTACATTGTTTTCACAGACAGCTATTGCACTTTAAGCATTAACTCCTGTAATGACGAGTCTAGGCAACACACAATATATCTCAGAGTCACACTGGCCTACTTGGCTTCAGGTTGGTGGAAAGACAGGAGGTGTAACAGTTCGGCCTGCATGTGACTGGGCAGACACATGCAGGGAGGCTGAAAACATGTGGGATGAGGCATAGCTGTGTGTTAGTTTTAACCTCAACCTCTTTTTCCTGAACTGTGGTCTCTGGTTCTTAGAAAGGGAAAAGCAAACAAACCGGGGGGGAAAAAAACCCAATACTACCAATTTGCAAGATTGAGAAGCGTTTTCCCCCTTTTCTGTGATTATAATTAAAGAGCCACCCGTATACCAGTGGCCATTAAATAATGTTCTACAGACACCATATGGATAGTAACTTAGGTGGCTGAACTTAGCTCAGCATGTCCTAAAATTATTCCTCACTTTGATACCAGTCTGCCACTGAGCCACAGCCTCCGGTCTGAACTGCGCAATACTGCATGCTCTTGTTTCTTGGCTGATCGCAGTGGCATTATGAAAGCAGGACCATATTTGACATTTACGAGCCCTGTGACGCAAAGGCAAAAGCTATTATTTGTAATCCTTCCACCTGACTGATCACATGGCAGGAAAGGAGTTGGACTTCGGGGTGCGTATGTGAAAATGAATTTCAGTGCATCACAGTGGTGATTCATCACCCGCTTTAATCCAATATGCTTCTGCTGACGTATTCTCTCTCTCGTACCTCCGCAGTGCTGGTAAATTCCTCTCTCGTCCCCCATTTGGAATCCTCGACTCCTCCCTCACCCGAGCGCACTATTTTTGGTCTGCACTATAATTCCTCACCGCTCGCTCAGGCGGCACACTCACTCTCTCAGACACGCACACACTGTTGCCGCTCCACTGACCTATTTTACAGCGCTGCGTTGGAGCCGCTGCGCGCATGCACCGGAGCAGACGGTTTCTAGGTCAGTGGGACACAAACGCGCAACTTGCACCACCCTTCTGCCTGTTTCCGTTTGTGTTTCGCCAGTGGGTCATGCATGAACTAAATACTTTGTGCTTCCATGTTTATAGGATGTTTCGTAATACCCAAAGTGTTGCTCGACCACAATGAAAGAGCCACAAGTATCAGCTGTTGTTAAATAAAGACAGAATATAGAAATCGGGCAAAGGAAACATGGCTATGAAAGTTCTGTGTTTTTGGTGTATGAACAATCACTTTTCCTGTTTCTGATTAATGTTACTTTTCCTCATTTCAGTTTCACTGTTCGGGGTTGTGTTAGGAATATGATGCAATAGTTCTCTGTATTATGTAACACTCAGATTCTTATGATGAGCTACTAAATATATGCGCTAACAAATCAAGGACAAAGACCTAATAGCGTTACACTGTAAATAATCACTTTGACAAGTCACAGCGTTCTTTACCGTAACTAATTAATCTCGACAGCTGTGAAATAAATCAACTAGCGCAATATGAAGTCATTTAAAAACGTCGCCTCCCTGTGCGCCGGGAATTTGTTAATAATGAGAGCTTTAATAATGCTTGATTTTGTGCAACATCAGTACACAGTGACTCATGTGCTTGTTCCTAATGAAGCAAATGTTTTGAGTCGTGGCGAAAATGACGTTCGGATCTCCAATAAACGTTAAGAGAGGAATGAGGGTTATTTCACAGCTCAAGTTCTGCGATGTGACGTTTCCATTGATCTCTGTCTGTCCTTCCTTTCCTGCAGTCAGTCAGGTGGCTCTGATTACGTGACAGTATCTTACACAATATGTGCCCTGCTGCAGAGCGCTGTGATCTCTTACGTACGTGTGCTGTTACTCTACTGACCTACATTTCTCCAGAGCTTCTAGGACAGTGAGAGAGGCAGAACATTTCAATTGCTGAATTAGAAACAGAGCCCTGGGTTTGCAATAAGGGTTTTACCTAAGCGCATCATTTGCCATTCGTCTGTAGTATTTATAATCAAAGCTGCAGTTTGTTTATTAGGTAAAATGTAAGTTTGTAAGGGCACACACAACTTCTACACCGATACAAGGAATTATTGTGTTTAATGCAGTGGAAAGAATGTATTTTTCTTTTGTTCTGCTTTGTCGTTTCTCGCTGTTCTATTTTTACCTCAGTTGTGTGACGTAGTTGTGTTTCGTAAGTCCTGCAGACACATTTTTAGTAACCCAATTTTGTTTCACTGTCTCCGCAGATCTGCTGAACAGAGACTGGGATGAAACAGTGCGCCGTTCGTCTTTGAAGGGGTTCCTGAAAAACCAGGCCGTTCTATACCGTCAATAGAAAAGCAACTGGGCTACAGTCGTTTCTGGAGGAGCTTCACCAAGCCTGACTCAGAAAACGTACATTGTCTTCAATCGGACAGAACTGAAAACAAGCTAAACACAAAAAGGGGGAAAAAAGAGGAAAAAACGGAGAACATACGTAACCAATGACGATTGTTTTTGTTGAATTTCATCTTTTTCTCATCTTTCTGACCAGTCTGGACACTTGAAATTTATAAGGCTGGTTGAAGTAAAAAGAAAGAATATCAGAAATTTGGTACAGTTCTTCTGTTCGTAATACTTTACTGAATTAAACCTTTAATTTTCAATGTCCACGGAGTGTCTGTTATACAGACTGGCTTCAATAGGACCATAATGGAAAGCATAAATCTTACCACCCAAAGCAACAATGCCAGCTTGGAAACTTTAGAGACATTCTCAAACTACAGCGAAAGTTTACCGTCTCCTCAAACAGCCAACCCGTCTCGTCAGGGCAGAGTACAAAAACAAAAACCCAACGCAACCTGTCGGCGCAAGCGCGAATTCATCTCGGACGAGAAGAAGGATGCGTCCTACTGGGAGAAACGTCGCAAGAACAACGAAGCTGCCAAAAGGTCACGAGAAAAGCGTCGACTCAATGACATGGTGCTGGAGAACAGGGTCATGGCGCTGAACGACGAGAACGTGCGACTGAAGACCGAACTCCTGCAACTGAAGTTGAGATTTGGACTCATAAGTTCTGCCTCCTACATAGAGAAGACCCAGCAGATCAACAATAGCACTGAGGCAGTGACTAATGGTGCTAACGGTACTGGGGCAACATCTGGCAATCCATACTACTCCAGCAGTGGATACTCTAGTGCTTCTCAGGTCATGATGAACTCTGATTCCTCCGAGGCCGAGCAGCCAACCAATGGCGAACGCCACACAACGTTAGCCAAGTACTCTCCTCGTGGATCACTGTCAGACATGTCGGATGGATCCTCACGGGACAGCCCTGAACCCATAACATACAACATTAAGCATGAGAGCTCTGGAATGGACATTAACAGACTCGAGGCAAGTGTTCTTAATGGCATGTTCAGTGGCCATCATGCACGGTTAGAGACTCATCAGCCACAAGAAATGGAGCAGCAGGAGAGTATCAACACCCCTGCACCTCCATCCGCCCCGCCCCAAAGAAGTGTCATCCTCTTCCGCTCTGGAAGCAACTCCTACCCTGTTGAGAGCCAAGGGGTTGAGGACATGGAGCAGCAGGTGGCATCACAACCTCTGCAAAATGGACACATCACTCACTTTACTCAAACAGGGTGCAGTCTGTCTATAAGACCTGATGGTTTAGAGACACTCTCAGAGGTGGCACAGCAGCTGGCAAGGCGATCTTTGGATTCACCAAAGTATGAGTTCACCAATGGCAAGGCAGATGCTGGGGAAAACAGACGGTTTGTCATACAGCAAAAAGACCTGAGCATTCAAGGGCAGTGCAGAAGCCAGGTGCAGGAACGCACCCAAAATACGTTTGCCCCAGATCTGCTCAGTGAAGCTGGAAAAGCTCATGTATACCAGCGGTCAAATCCATACCTCGGCACGCTGAACGAGGAGCCCCCGTTGCTAACATATGAAGGTTGTCCAAGAACGGACGGCTTCTATCAAGAGCACTCCTCCTCAGGCAAGGACACCTCCTCTAGTGACGGTGATCCTCGCAGCTCAGACAAGGAAGCCTCTACTGACGATGAATCTCCTTCATCCTCTTCCTCTGATACCGGCTATCATGCCATCCACCAATCAGCATCCTCACCCACCATGGCCACCAGTGATACTTGCCAGTATGGAGACAACCAGGGTGAAATGAAAGGCACAGCTCTGCCACACAAACTACGGCTAAAACATAGAGCACTGTCCAACGGTGGGCCCCAAGATGTTTCCTGTTCAGCTACGACAGCTGCCATGTCGCCTGATTCCGCTCTGCCTCAGCACCCGTACCTGGCGCTAGCACAGGTTAACCAGCCACAAGGCGGCAGTTCTGGAAGCAAGGAAGTGGAGAGCGAGATGTCAGATGAACTTTACATGCAACAGTCTCCCTCCAGAGAGATGGAGGAGGGAAGGAAGGACAGTGGTAAAAGGCTACCGGCAGGACGAGGTAGCAGAAACAAGAAACGGGACAGTTAAGACTGGACTTGATCAATGTCATTTTTACCTTCCTATAGAATGAAAAGAGGTACCAATTAATTGCATGTAAGTCAGTTGCTTAAACGTAACAACAACCAGAAAGTTGAACTTGTGTTCCTGGTCCTTCTCTTATCAAGAGAGACTGTGTGACCTTTTTAATGCAGCTCTGTTTCCACACACACTTTTTCATAAAGCACTTAACAGAGGAGTTCCTAGGACGAAAAATAAGTTATTTCTAATAAACTTTCCCTCCTTCACAACAACCCTCCAAAATGACTCTGTAAGGAATCTTTGACTCCTTGTCCCCACATTTTAATATTTACATATCTCTGCCATGTTTTGTAGCTTAGCCTTGTAAATGGGTAGTTTTTGAACCCAGTACGTAGTTCTCTCTACAAGTTAAAGACACAGGTCATTTTCTCCCTACCGATTTCAGAAGAAAACCTCAACAAATGTATGCCTGCCTCACTCTTCTACTCTGCCCTTTGACCTAAGCATTATTCAAGCACTTCGATTATATAATACTGTGACATGACTAAACATATCGTATTTTGAAATATTTTATGAGGAGAAACATGTCAGTTTTTGAATAGGAAAGTGGGAGAATACGGCCAACTTTTTAGCATTTGGATTCCTGTATAGTCCTTTTCCGAATGTTCATGTGTGATGCTTCCGCTGTATTTTTAATTAATCGAACTCACTTTATCATGCTGATTGAAAGAGACCTAAATGCCTTGTTCATAGTGTTTCAGTCAGTTGTAGGTCAATGGTAACCAGTGATAGACTGACCTTTCACCTCATGTCTATAGCCTGATGGATTGACCCTCTTCAAAGGTCACTGTGACCGATGCTTTTATTTTAAACATTGCAATCTACCTGACATTAGCCAAATTAGAGACAAAGCCCTTTCAGAAATGTCAATCCAAGCTAACACACAGACTGTACAAAGTGTAAGATATATCGTTGCCATCTCAGGATGGTTGTGTCATTTGTGGTCAGGTTTCAGAGATGCTTCACGTGCTACCTCATGAAGAAACTGAGGAGGTTACGCAGAACTGAAGAGTCGCTTCTTAAAGGGGAATGAGACTTTGGTGTGTGTAGCCCATTGCATCATCATACCCATTAACAGTTACATATAAAGGTTACCACACAGTAAAATGCTGCAGCACACAACTACATTACAAACTCCGTCCGAAATGGTAGAAACAAATCAAGTCCCACTTTTTGTCTTCGTAGAACACACCACAGCTGAAAGCTGCTCCTGCACTGAATTTTTCCCTCAGATTTTATACAATCTGTGCTGATTTTACCCAAACAGGTGCCTGGCACTGGCCATTATGTAAAAAGTGTACAGACAAATTCTTTTTTGAGTATTTTAAGTTTGTATCAAGTTTATTTTGGCATTCTATAATAATAATAATTATTAATATTGTATTTTTATTTTGTATTTCGATGCTATTCTTTCTTGGATTAATATTGTGTGTCTGTTGTCTGTTCACCTCAATGTGATACAGTTTGTATGTATTTTCACGTCCTGTTCATCTATTTCACCTCTGTATTCTGGTGTATTGTGTGGTATTTACTGAATTTGTAAGGAAAAGATGTTTGTAAGGATAAAAGAGAGCTTCAAGACGCTGGTCAAGCAGTCAAGATGCTCAGAATGACACTAAAGTGGCAAGAAAAATAAAACATATGTCAAATTTAAGCAGTCTAATGTTGTCTTGTGTTGAGCAGAAAGCATTTTACACCTCTCAGCCAGGCTCACATTACTGATATAATGAAGTTTAAGCCTGAATAATCTCTGCGTTTATTCCTAACTTACACAAGACTGATAAAATGAATTTACAGAGACAGGCAGAAGATGTTTGCGTGCTCCTGCAGGGAAAGAGAGTCATTCAGTATGATGTAACACTGATCAAATCACCACACTGACGTCACGGCTCAGAGACACACACACACACACACACACACACACACTGATGCTTTCTCCAAACTGCACTAATGGGTTCAATTACCAGGTAGCTGCAAGTCAAAGGCAGATGATACAGAATATGAAGGCACACAAGATACTTGGAAAGAAAAGGAACTCAGAATGTTCACTGGTTGTAAAATTACACTCGCAGCACAACTTCAAAGAGAAAAATAGACACGTAGAAAACAAGTTATGTAACTGTTTGCATATTAAATGACGTAACAAAAAAAACACTTCAAGGTCATTATCGGAACCTTTCTACCCTGGAAAACAACTTCACCCAGAATGTTATCATCAATCTTCTGCACTCATTTTCTAGGGTTCACAGATGTCATTTATTAATTTAGTGCACTTGGTAGAGTGCCAGTTTGTTATATGACTTACCCTTAAGCATTAAGTAATAAATCATTATTTAGACCAGCTAACCAGCTGTGCGACCTTCATTCCGGAGTGTTACCTGTTCCACTTTCAATTCACAAATTAAAAATCTAAACTTTAAATTGAAAGAAATCTGTATTTTAAAATGGAAAGCATCTAAATCTTTTATTCACGTGTCTGTTTCTTAAATAACCTGCATCGATGACAGCAACGTACGACTGAATTGACGTTACGCTACCGGTTGCTACGGTAGCAGGAGCAAAATGGGAGAACAAAAGCAAGGTGACTTTTAGCAGGAGCTGCAGTGCTAGGCTCTCGTCCCTGGTGTTTAGCACTCCTGGTTTCTACATTTCCTCCTTTTTCAGTTTATTTTTACTTGTTTAGTGTACGCAGAACCTTGTGGAAGCAGGTCAGTGGAAAAGTAGGTCAGTGAAAGCGGGAGGAGAGGAATGTGAAAAGGGGAATTCAGAGAGTGAGGGCAGAGCAGGAGAGAGGGTGGACGTGCAGACACGTCATTCGGCCTGCAGAGAGCTTAAAAGGGAATATGCAACGTGATCTCAATGACTGAATACTACATAGATGCGAGTAACTGAGCATGCAACGATTCAATACTAAACAAGACAAACAATAAAGTCTCATACTTGTAATGTTCATACTATTAATCTAAAAAACAATGTAAACAGTTTAGAGGATTTATTATTCAAGAGCCCATGAAATCAAAAAGTGGTGTGTCTTTTTATTCTACCGGTTGTCTATTACATGTCATCCTTATGTAAACTAGAAAGCGTATATTTTGCTCAACCATTTTGTGGCTTTATTGGTTCAGTCAGCTCTTTGTTCACAAACATACTATAGGCCTACCATATAAAAATTAGTCTTATCTCACACAAATTATTTGCAATAATACCATTAACATGTCTGACACTTGTTCTGTGTTTTATTATTATTCTTGGTTTTTTATGTAAAGCTGCTTTGAAGCAATGCAACATTGTAAAAAGCGCTATATAAATAAAATAAAATTGAATTATTCTGTCATATTTCTGTTAGTCTTGCTGTCATCTATATCCTAGTGCTATCGCCTCTCAGCAGAAATACGCATGTAAATCTGCAGTCTTCCAAATGTACCACAAAATATTGACCACACATCTACCATAACACATTCAGAGGTATGTCCAATAAAACTCTCTATAATGACAATGTTCCCCATCAGAACAGCCATTTTATATTGACATTTATGCATCTGGCAGATACTGTTAAGAAAAGCTTAAAGTGCATTCAACACGTTCACATGCACGACTCTGGCATTTTAGTGCGTTGATCTGCCAGTTCATTATATTACATACAAAGTGCTCATAAATGCTTTACACAATCATAACAGACAATAAACTAAACGAACAGGAAGAGGAAGGAAACGAGAACAGAACTGAGTAAAATGAGGAGAGGAAGAACAAGATGGAAAAAGGGGCAGAGAAACAAACGGAGTGGGAAGATGATGATGCTGAACATCTGCGGAAGCGCGGGGACTCCAGAGCACAACAGAACTCTGGTTACATAACCCAGCTGCCTCAGATGTAGGTCAAAAACAAGAGCGCGCAAACAAGGGAGGAAGTGTCTGTGTGTGTATTATAACAGCGTATCAGTGAGGGTGTGTTTGTACGTAGGGCTATATAACATATAACAGCATTAGAGGGAATGTGGGGGTATGTGGTGCATGTGACTGTATTATACATGCGAGTATACAATAAGAGTTTAAAACAGGCAGTGTGATTATATATGATTCAGACAGACAGATCATTAAAAGGGCACCACTGAATGTAGGTCAGCCCGCCCTACCCACCCCACACCCCATTCCTAACTAGTAACCTTTGCAAACACAGTGTGTAACTTTGTTGAAGTGAAGTGTAGTGAACGGTTGTAATTGCCCAATCCTCTTACGCCATTTGAGCTACTTTCCACACAATACATAATCAGCACCACCGATGAAAGCCTCCATAACAATTCCCTATTAGGTCACGCAGACAACTGTAAACAAACACCAGCCGATTACATGAGCACAGGAAAAAGCTTACACCCGTCATTTACATCGCGTCTGGCGTACGCTTCTATTCAAAGTGAAGTACAGCCCACTGAAGGTTTGCATCTTTTATATGTTACTGTGTTCCCTGGAAAAAGACTCCATAGTTTTAGCGTTGCAAGCGCCATGCTCTACCCATTGAGCTATAAATCAGCATAAAACGTCACTCTCATAATAAAACAGATGTGGGAATGTCTCAGCCGCATCACAGGTCAGAATCACAATAAGAATGTGAAACTGAGGTTCTGTTACAGTTTGAGAAGTAAATGAAAGTGGGGCAGAAGTGTAAGCGAGGACTAGATTTCAGCTCATCCATTAAATGTGAAAGACGAAATAGGGCCACTGGAGCAATGAGTCAGCCCAGAGTTATGCAATGAAGGCACCAGGGGTACTGCCGCATTCTGCGCATGTGCAGGGGGCGTGTGCGTTGAGATAAGAGGGGGGTATGGAGTAACAGAGTGAGAGGTTGTTTTTCATTCATACATATCTGTGTGTGTGTGAATATGACTGACATATGTTTTGGGTGGAAATGTGTGCGGATACAACAGCTGCCTTTAATGTGAGGCAGGCGAGCGTACGGTTTGCAGGCAGATCGTGTTTCTTACTTTGCATATGATTGTTTAAATGTGAGGGGCGACCAAGTATGTGCCAACCTCTCTAATGAAACCACTTCACAAGAAAGGCATTAATCTGCAATCATAAATCAAGATATGTGCGGTGTGTGCAGTCAGTCACCAATTCTGCATT
>JAZGTJ010007477.1:0-22783 GCA_036877575.1 Botia almorhae
TAATAAAATACTTTATTATACGCATTTTTAATATTCAACATCAGAGAAATAAGGCTACAAAGAGAATTGATGTTCCGGCATTGTATAAAGTCATTTGTTTTTGTTATAATCCAAAATTCTTAAAGTAAAATCGTAAGTTTGACAACGTTTTCGTCATTTAAGTATAATTTACTTAAATTATAACATTTTAAATATATAATATTAAACACATTATATATATTCATATATAGTTATTAAACAATCAGTTACCCATGAAGCTTATTTGACTTGACGATTAGACATTATAATCTTAAACCTCTTAGGAGGCACATTAACACAGAAACTTTGACTCATAAATCACTGACAATCTGCACAGCGGTGCAGCTGGTATCTGCTTTAGACACATAATACGCAATACTGTTGAGCTGAGAAACTCTGGCGTCACGGATGTAAACGCTAGAACACAAACTGGCCGACAGGTGGCAGCATTGACAAGCAAGATGAGACTCTGAAAGCAATCCCGCATCTCCAAATCTACTGAGAGTTTTACATCTAAACTTGTACATTATGGTAAATGAATTCTTTGACATCTCAAGATGCATATAATAATACAAATATAATGATGTGCCGATAAAGCTATATCTTGATAAACAAATCTGAAATTTCGAAGCAAGCAGGTAAAACAGCACCTGTTGAGATGCAAATGTGTATAAAAATATTGAGATGATCATGCAGGAAAATCTGATTTGATTTTGGACTGATCACATGCCCTCTTTTACCTCAAAATAACTTGCTGTTCCTACCAACAAAAAACTGGCACAAAGTCCAATAAAGTGCTCTATTATTTCCTATTATAGTGACCTCATTACCAACAGGTGGATGTATGTAGGCCAGTAAAGGCCAGAGTCTGACATCTATATCTGCTACCTGTCCAGTCTGTTCTTTCATGCAGCCCTAAAACACCACCTAACTGATCTACCAAAGATCTCAGGCCAAGAGCAAATACAGAGCAAAAAAATGACAAACGGAATTCAATTCGGAAGGGAAAAACTGTGTGTTTGTCTAAATATGTCAGCTACGCTTGGCTTAATCTTGGTGTTGTTATGTTGTTTTCTAAAGATGACAAAGCCTGGAGTTGCAGCTTGCTTATGGGAAACAGGAAGTGTGAGGCACAACATCTTTGTGTGAAATAAAGTATTCAGTCTGCCCACACTCCTAAAAAAAGCTTCTCACTGACATACACAAAACGGCAACCCAGCTAACAATTTTAGGTTGTAAGAATGTTTCCGTAACATTTCCATTAAGTGACAAAAATGTTAAAAACATTCTTTTGAAAATTTTAGGAACGTTCAAGCTGTCCAGATTTCTTGACGTCATCCAAATATTTTTTTAATTCTGCAGTGTTTTTAAAACATCTCACCAACTAAAGCTAAATAACGCTTTATATCTATAACGTGGTAAAAGGGCAAAAGCTTTCCTGTAAGACAGCAAAAACCATACTTTCTTTTCTCATAACGTAATATTTTTATAACTAGAATCTTCTCCTGGGAGAACAACAGCAAATCCAAAGACCTTAAAATAAAAACCGAAGGCTAAAAACAGCAGAACAAAGACCAGAAAACTCCTGATGTTCCACTGTGTCAGCAGTGTATTCAGAGCGCCGGTGATTTACACAAATTGCCTCTGTTTGCATCCAAACGTGCGTTTCAAATGCGCAGCATGTGACACCAATTAGGGAAACAGAAAGACAAATAACCCCTCGACTCGACATGTGAAGATACACCTCCTCATTGCATCCAATTTCTATTGCTGACCTTCAGAATACGACATATAAGAGAACGTCAAAATTACAATGTTACACGTGCTATATATTGCACTGTTTGTGTATTTGTAAATATGTATATCTCTTTCTGCTTATTTTATGGCGTGCAGAGTGGATCGCAAAGCACACACGGTGAACTGTACATATGACCATAAAGGCTTTAAATAATTTGCATTTGTTATGTAAACGAATGATTATCAACACAGAGAATCGTTTAGCGTGTTTTACAACTGTCTGCAAACGTTTGATGAACTGGATATATTATCAGCCATATGGGAACTTTGACTCAATCGTACATTTTGTTTGCTAAAACGTAAATATGTTTATTATTAACTTAGTGTTTTGATTTTCTGGCTGAGTTGAAGTCTGACATTCCATGGCACTTTTCCAAGAAGTTGGAATTCCAAATTCGCAAGTTGGAATTCCAAATTCGCGAGTTGAATGGAATGTAGCATAAGCTCAACCCCCTAATCAAACACATCTGAACCAGCTAATCAAGCTCTTGGGTTTTCCCTGAACATGCAGGCAGGCGTGCTGGAGCAGGGTTGCTAATCTGTGCCAGTTACCGGTGAGTATTCCACCAGGCGAGTATAAAAACAGGTTTATTTGTTAAAAACACAAACCTGAGCATAAGACAAATAAATGTGCTTAATTATCCCAACCAGCTAACAATGTATGAATGTTTCCCTAATGTTTCCATTAAGTAACACAAATTTTAATAATGTTATTCTGAAAGTTCTAGGAACGCTCAAAACGTCAACTTTTTTAGACGCTGTATTAACATTATTGTTTGGTTATAAGAACGCTATCAAACATTTTGAACTCTTTAACATCTTTAAAATGTTCCACTATGTTTAAATCGTTCCACTAACAACTTCAGACTAACGTTTTTACTTTATATATAATGCTAAAAATCATTCTGCTGTTGTTACTGCAAGAACGTTTTTGTTCACTTTGAGATAACTTTTAGAGAACATTAGCCAATGTTCTGAGACGGGCTGGGCAGGGCAGACAGTGGCACACAGGGTCTCTGGGGTTTCTGTAAGGACCCCTAAACAAATCTTTCATGGTGCTGTCAGAATATATTCAAGCTTTTTGTGTGTTATGCATCATGTATTCTCATCCATCCTCTAGAGAAGGATGCACACAGGTTTTCCAGCGGCTACATAAGAATACCATTATAACCACTATAGATTCCCTAAAGCACAGCTATTGTAAAACCAATGAATGCCAAAAAACATGCTTCAATGCACGGTGATGACTAAATTACTCCGTAAAGCTCCGATCTGACCTGCCGCTTATAAATTTAATCGATTTAAAATGCGTTTTTCTCTTGCTTTTCCTCTCGGCAGCAGAATAATGTTTTGTGTACTTACTGTTGTGTTTGAAGACCCGAATGGTTGCCCCTGACAACCTGGCTCCAAGGATGAGGGAAGTGTGATTTAGTTCATCGCTCAGAATCAGGCAGCCCTGGAAACAGACACGCGTGGCCATAATGACAGGAGTCGCCAATAACATATTGCATTATTTTTAAGTAATACAATAACATTGCAGGGTTCTATTGAGATTGTTCTCCACACAATAATAGCCACAGAGTCACACATTAAGTGCTTCCATGGCAACAGGCAATCAAGTCGAGGTACGTTAAAACATATTTTGCTTTTACCTCCATTCACATAGGATATGTTCTTAAGTCTATCTGCTTGTTTTTAAACTCTTGGTTTACCTACATAGCTGGAATTAAGCGGTTTTAGCTGTGCTTCTGTCACGCCACTGAAAAACGCTGTTTAGTTAGAGTGCCATTTCTGTTATTAACAGACACTTTGAGTCAGGGTTAGACTGAGGAAAACTGGACGGGCAGGTTGATGAGCTTCTCTCAATAGTTGAGGAGCTTGGCCTTGGGCATGCGAGACCTGATCTAACAATACCAGCTGCTGTCACCTTTGTCAAAATCCTTGAACCATCATCTTCTCCAGAAGGCAAAAGCACAACCCATTGTTTAAACAATACCTCAAGGCTACGACATCACCATGACGACTTCCCTTAAAGGCAAACACTCCCCTTAAAAAATGACAAAAAAAGTCATTTTGACTTCTATGGTCTTCTTATCTGTGCTTTGAATGACGACCACATCATTGGGTCTGTCATAAACACACCCCAAGGAGTTATCCTGAACAATCACTGTCAATTCATAAGGAGGGTTTGCTTTGTGTGTTGAGTAATTACACGCTGCATGAACTTCATAGTAGACGACCAGACACACACAGTTTAAACACCAACCTTTCCCACTAGTGCTGGAATGTTCGTGGAATTGGTGGCGAATCCCATTCCAAACGCCATGGCTGACTCCATCCCCAAGAACTCCGCCACAAGCTGCTCCAATGTCTGGTGGATAGTGAGATTGCCTGTAATACATTAAAAACAGTACAAGAAAATAATACATATAATGTTATTCAAAAGTTGTTAGTAAACGGTTTAAAAAGTTACAGAAAAATGTTTGAATAATGTTCTTGGAAAACCAAGCCATAACGTTTATACAGTGTGTGAAATCTGGATGTTTTGAAGGTTTCTAGAACATTCAAAACAACATTAATCGTTTTCGTTACTTAACGGAAATGTTAGGAAAACATTCTTACAAGCTAAATTGTTAGCTGAGCCACTTTATTGCACACACCTGAGAATTTTGTTTGATACGTTGTGTTTGTGTCAAAGGTCAAGTACATCTGAGAGAAACAGTGCATGCAGTGACCCAGTGACCTGTTGTACATAATCACCCAATCAAAGATCACAAGAGAGACTCTTAACTACCTGTCATAAACTGTAATCCTTCTCACCTGATTATTTGGTGATCTGATCACCTCTATGATCTCAATTAATGTTCTTCACCAGATGTGAAATTACATGAAGATCATTTAACGTGGGGTTAAAGTCTTTGCGTTAGCTAAACGGCAGAAGAAAAATCTGCCTTTCAGAGCCCACTGTCGACAGAGCAGCTGTCTGAAACCACAGCTCCACAGCACCGCGCTTTAAGAATTCATTAGACCACAGTCTAACCCAGGCAGATTAGCCGTTCCAGGGTTGTGGAGAAAATGAGTTTAGAATTTCCCGCACGCCTCCGTCAGCTTTTCTACTTCCAGTGGCTCAGACGGCACGAGCGCGCAGGAAATAAATGAGATCTGTCAGAACGTGTCGGGTAAAAGGTTATTAATCGCTCGGCGGCTGCCTTTAGGGATTAAAGACAGAGCTGCAGACATGCAATACTGTCAAAATGTTAATGCATCAATGTACAAACGAAAACAAAACGGACCGTGTGATGCTGGGTCATAAAAATATGATAACCAAAAGAATAACCGGGGCCTGATAAGCCAAATATAGATAAATAAAGAGGCCACAGATAAGCACAGTAAACCTTTAAGGTCTATTAAGCACTACAGCGGTATGGTGTCAATACTCGTTAATGAACTAAATAAACAGATCTCAAAGGTTATCGTGTCTAAGCACCAGGGTTGGGTTTAAGAATTTAAGAACTGATTCCCTTTTAGTTCAAGAGTGGGAATTTGAGACGAGTTGTTTACACCTTACAGAATGTCACTCTGGAATGTAAACCAGAATGACGGGAAGACTGAATTTCAGGGTACATTTTTTCTCCGCCATGCTTGCAAAAGTGTCCTTGCAGGATCAGCATTTTATGTATTTAATCATTTCAAAGGCCAAAAAAGAAAACATGACTCATGGCCTAAACTCTTCACAGGAAATAGATTTAAACCAATAAAATCGAACTAAAGATATTTCCCATATACAGCACAGCACAGGGTGCTGGGTTGAGGGAACCTGCCTTTGTCTTTGCATAACACCTACTGAGGGCTTTTGGACCTGAAAACACCATCAATTACACCTCCTCCTGCAGCTGAGGCAGTGTGTTTGTTTAAAGCTGAGCCAGTGCTGGGACCCGTTGAGTGTGATATTAGAAAGGCTCACTCCTCAGAAGAGACCCACAAGCATCTTGCCTTTTAACTGCGGTATTAAAGCAGTGAAATGAAGTGAGAAATGATAGACAGAGACCCGTGGAGAGCTCCTTCACCTGCCTGGAGTGGATAAACAGGCTGACGCTGCCCGTGAAACAGCAAGCAAGACTAATTGATTTTTAAACAGCGTTTAAAAATATCTCTCCAAGTGGCAGCAGAAAGCTCTGTCAATAATTCAAAGAGACAGTAATCATTTTATTCCAGCTTTGGTAAACGTTAACCTCTATTACCACGGAAACACTCCCTCTCGGTTTGTAAAACAAGCAGGTTAACATCATGTTAACAGTCACTTATTCTGCAAGTCTATAGACGTGTTTTATAAAAGGAAACAATTATAATGTGATTGAAGCATTACTAGCATTACAAAAGTTTAGCCACAAGACTTTTTAATCACACTAATCTCACGGTAACACACAATGTATAATCACTTACTAACCTTGTCTGTGCAAAGTTACATCTATATTTCAACTCTTCCTGACTATGTAAAGCTAGTAAAGCTAGTAAGAGTCTCATGATAAAAGCAAGAATACCTAAAAGGAGCTGATTACACAAAATAAGGTCCATACATGTCAATTGACAATGTATTAAAGCAGTAGCCAAACCACAGGTGGTTTACAACACATCTTAAATTACACATTGTCACACAAGATAATAAAAGGGTTAATTAGATTACGGGCTCATCCTTGTGTCATTCCAAACCCACGTGATTAATTCCATGAAATACAAGAGGAGACATTTTGGAGAAACTGTTCCTTTTTCCATATAATGAAAGTGAATGGGATTCTAAAGCTCTTAGTTTCAGAGATTTGGAAGAACATGAGGGTGAACAAATGTTCCCTAGCCCAACAGACATTTATACGAGTTACTGTAAACACATTTTTGTTTAAAGCCAAGAGACGGTTTTGACTTGATTGTTTTGAATTCCAACAGCGATGTAAAGAGCTGTGCAATTCCAAACAGAAACGGAAAAATGAAAGATTGTACTTGTAATGGTTATATGTCTGTAATAAGAAAGATAAGCATATCTCCGAGATTTTAAATGAGAATTAATAAAGGATTCAGATTTGGGACACTTTTGTCTCATAGGAAACAGCTGATGACAAACAACATCTGCCACCCGCTTGTACACGATTACATCACCATGGTGTAACCTTTAGCTCTGACACATAAATGATTCATTATGTTGGTTGGTTCTTCTGTTCTTAAGTGTCACTTTTGAATAAGTGATGTTACCTTTGACATCTGTGACTCTACGCAAAGTTCAACGTAATCGTCTTTTTGTACATTTAAACAGCCGCTAGTGACTGAAAAACATTCCAACTATAAATTCCAAAGACACACACACACTCCCACAGGCAGGATTTCTGTTAATGATTGACGCTACAGTCTTTAAACCTGCCACCGAAAACAAACATGGACCTTATTCATCTCGCAGTGTAAAAACCTTTCTATTAGCTGTAGTTAAAAACCTATTACCCGACAGGTCTTCTGTATGTGAAGTCATTTTTAATGCCAGGATCTGCAAACTACAGATACAGAGAGCAGATTCAAACTAAAAAGCCAGTTTTGCAAACTGCATTTAGCGTGAAAATCTGCATCACGTTAACTAACCACCCGCTAACCAGCTTAAACAGGTGCTACGGTATTTACGCTAGTATAGCGCTGCGCTACACATAATAAAACGAGCCGCTGTCATTTCTGTATAAACGCACCTTCCAAGAACCTTCTGTTAGCCGGCATTATTTTGCACATGCAGATTCTGTTCAGCGGCAATTTTTTTGCATGCATTTGCACTGTTGTGTCATTTGTGTAATTTCTCCAGTAAACAAGGCTAAAACGTCGCAGATAGCGCATAAACTGCGCAATCAGTGGCGTCACTTCTTAGCTAATTCCCCACCGAGTCTTAATGAGGAGTCATGGGGCTCGTTGTTTTTGCTGTGCCTGCAGAAGCATATCCAAAAGCTGGGAAAGACCATACATGCTAAATTTTACTTCAACAATCATATTCTCTTTATATCTGTGTCTGTAATGACATTAGGTTGATCTGATATTTGAACTCAGTATCAGTAAGACGGGTGGGTGTTGTAAGTGCCTGTAATAGTAACAGACCTCAGAACAGATCTGAAGAGGCAGTCAACAAGCAGCTAAAAAATGCCATACACACCAAACCAGAAAAACCAGGTTACACAGAATTTGTCACAGCAAAGTATTTTCAACTGGGCCTTTGCAGGATTATTTTACAACACAATCACATGTGGTTTCCACGTCTTTTAAATTGAATTATAAACTACATTATATACTTAAAATATTAATAAATGAACAAAGAGCTAAACAACAGCAAATGAATCCCATTAAATGATACACCATAGCATTAGCATTAGCATTAGAGTTTTTTTTTATTTATATTCTAATATTTATTACTATTTTTATATTTATTTTTATATTATTTGGGGCTGCACAATATTTAGGAAAACCGTGATATGCATTAATGTGCTAAATAATGCAAAATGCAATACGATAATGCTTTAAATGAGTAAAATCTATTGCAGTTCTATTAAATTATTCTAGGAAATCTTTCTAGGAAAGGAACGCATGGCTACAGCTTGTGGAACAGCCATGTTATACTGCTGCTGAATTTGATGGGGGCTCCTTGGCTGACTCATCTTCTCAGGTTGTGAAAGCATGATGGCCGAACATCTTGCACACGTCAGAGCACGCACAGGCCCATACATACGCACAGGCTTTATAAATCTGCAAACCATACATTTTTCCTCTCTAGCGCCATATCTGATTAAAACATAAAACTGCAGATACCTGCAGTTATTATCTTAATGTGGATGACAAGTTCAAAATCTAAACAACTGCTGTAAGAACAAGATACAAACGCTGCATCATCTACAGTACCTAGACATGCGATACAGTAGCCAGCTATTCCTTCCGTTAACAGACAGACATTTCCCACAACATCAGACCTGACCACTCAAATTATAAATCATTTGTATTATAAACTTACCGTTGTGAGTTGGGGTAAGGTAAGGCGATTGTGTTAAACACTGATCTGTCATGTACTTGCTCAATAATTTATTTTTTGTTTATTTAAATCAAAAGGTTAATGATTGCAGCTTTAAGAATTAAAATAACTTCGTTACTGCAAGCCACTGTGATGTGCTTATGGCTATTTGCATGTTTGTGATATTACGATATATTAAGCGGCGCCCTAATATTATTCATTTCCAAAACTGTTCCAGGCCAGTTTGTAAATTCCCTGACATTTCCGTGTTTTACTGTAAAAAACCCATCCCAGGAAAACCATTTCACTTCTTTCCTTTAAGCGCAACGCACATTCCAGCTTCTAACCTAAACCTCATTACACCAAATAAATATATTGCATAGCGGCCACCGGAAGATCATTTAAGATAACTTGACTAATCATAACACGTGGAATAATTCTGTGAAGAGAGATACGAACCAGTTCAGTCAATCATCAACTTGTGCTGTAAAACCAGTAAAGGTTTGGGCTCTTTAACAAATCACCAAGGACAAACTTTACACATTTATTTGTGAAAGAGTAATTCATGAATGCTGCTCAAGACAGGTCTGGTCGCAACTGCAACAAAAATGCTTTTATGAGAACACAAGCTGGATTAGCTGTCTGAGTTTCTAAACAGGCTACTGTGTCAGTTCTTAAGCAGGTTAGAGGCCTTCCAGTAGCTCAACTGGTAAAGCATTGCATTAGTACAACAAAGGTCGTGAGTTTGATTCTCGAGGAACCAAATACTGATAAATCGTGTCGCTTAAATGAACTGTACGTAGCTTTGAATGAAAGCATTGGCCAAATTTATAAATGTAAATGCAAGAACAAATGCCACGTGGCCCAAGCAGCAAACACGACGTGTGCGTGACCTACCAGCAGATTTCAGTTGTGTTGAAACCACAGACACACTCACCAAGTTCCTGCCTTGTGCTGCAGACCCCCAATCCCCACTGCTCAGTCTTCTCTGCTACCGTTCTCAGGAAGTCGACATTGTTCTCAGCGAAACCCAGATAGTTGTAGGAGCCCATGTTTATGACGTTGTCAATGGTTTTGCCTGTTAACCTTTCAGAACAGTAACACACCAAGCAAACTGTTATTAATATTGATTCTTCTTGACTAGCTTATTGTGTACAGAGTTCCTCATTGTTCCAGGCTGTAAGTGAAATCAATGGGTTTAATACAGGAGCAGCTGTGTGTGCTACAGGGCAGAATTAGGGTGGCTGATGAAAGAAGCAATACATAACATGAGCTGTAATTACAGAACCAAACTAAAATAAGACAAAACCATTTAACTGGTATCTAATACTTTAACAATAAACTTTTCTACACTGCCGAAAAAAAACAGGTTAGATCAACATGAATTTCTATGCTGGTTAGTGCTGGTTTGGTGTTGGTCTAGCTGGTGAATGATTCACCAGCGAAAACTAGCTAGTTAGCTAGGTCTTTCTGGTAAATCTTGATGGCCAAGGAAGTGGTTTGGTTAAGCTAGTTTAGAAACCTAGTGGGGACACTCCCACTCCAGAATCCCTCAGAACGTCTCAGAACGTTGGCTAACATTCTCTAAAGGTTATCTTAAAGTTATCAAAAACATTCTTACAGTAACTTTGACAGAATGTTTTATGTTATATATCATATCAAAACAAATTAATTCTAAATTTAAATCTTTAATTCCAACACAGAATTAAAGATTTTGAATAACGCACTTACAACCAAGCAGTAACGCTAATACAACGTCGTCAAAATTTTGAATGTTCCTAGAACTTTAAGATAACATTTTAAATGTACATAATGGAAACATTAGGGAAACGTTTTTCCAACCTAACATTGTTAGCTGTGAGGTAGGTCTTTTCAACTGCTTGTTTAAATGCAATGCACAGATTCAAATCTACCTGAAGGTCCAGTTGTAATCATCCGAGACTCTCTCCAAGAGGTCAAACACAGGTCCAGGTAAAGTGCATATGGGCCGGTTCCAGTTGTCTCGGACTCTCATGTACAGGTTCCGGGTGTAAAAATTTTCAAAATCTTGATACAGAGGAACAAAGTCCTGTAACAAGAAATGAATATTCAACATGATAGCATTGAACATATGAGTATGTAGAAACACCTTAAATACAGTATTTTAAGCTTCCAATATGCAACAGTAGATGCACAGCTGACCACAGATCAGACACTTTTTGTTTGTGTTTTGTTTCATAACCATTCGCCTGATGTGTGCCAGAGTAACCCAAGTCTATGTGCCTTTAGATAAACTCTGCTAAAGAATGAGGGCGAGGGAGAGGCCAAGCAAACTCCTTCTTATGTTGCCTTTACTAAATGTCAGTTAGTCAGTTTTTACGACATTACAAAATAACAATGGCACAACAAACTGCTATCTGACTTTCTCGAGGTTTGCGTGAGCTTTTGACTGTCAGTCAGTCAGTCAGTTTCTGGTCGCTGAGGAGGAATCTCATCTCCACTCAGTTTATCAGATCACACATTAAAAGCATTCCCTTAAGAGACTGAGATATAAATTGAAAGCTCAAACACAATGCAGCGTTCTGATTGGTTCTCCCACCCTTTATGTTCCCGTTTATTATGAAGCGTACAGCAAGCGCACAAATTAGTGTTGTGACTTGAACCTCTAGAGAAACCAGGAGGAACAGAAATGATGGGAGATCATTTGAGGACACATACATTTTGCTCTTACATGCTAATGATGTGCACAGGCCTACTTATCAAGCACCACAGAGCAAAATGTGCAGTGCTGATGTAGCCCATTTCTGTTCCAGTTCATATATTTTTTCTCATTTGATATTAATGACAAAAGATGGAGTCATATCAGCATTTCTACACAATCTGATGCACACTCACATGCCACTGTTTTCTAGTGGAAGCACGTCAAAGATTAAAGATAACCCAGCTAACAAGATACGTTCTCAGAACATTGGCTAACGTTCTCAAAAAGTTCTCTCAAAGTTATTAAACACCTTCTTGCAGTAACAAAAGTAGACCTTTTCTAACGCTATATAGCATAAATATCAGAAACATAATCCTTCAGTTCTTAGTGGAACGTTTTAAAAACATTAAAAATGTTAGATTAATTAGAGTAATAGAGAAATCAAGTAATTCAAGTTCTTATTACCAAACAACAACGTTAATACAATGTCTAAAAAAACATTTGGACATTTTGACCAATCCTCAAACATTCAAAATAATATTTTTAACATTTTATTACTTACTAGAAATATTAGGGAAATGTTCTCACAACCTAAAGTTGTTGCTGTGAGTCTATTAACAAGGCAAGAGAGCACATGATCCAGAAACGTGTTCACACTTCTGCATTTCAGTTTGCTGAATGAGGCAGTGTGAAACGACAAGGTCCTCTCTGACAGCTCACAATCTTTCCAAGTAAACAGTAACTCAAGTGATCCTCTTCAATGATCAAATATAACATCACCAGTTTTGAGCGAGACGTGTACACAAAAGAGGCATCTTTGTGAAGGTGGTATTCTCAAGGGGCCGACTGCGATCAGAAACAGTGAACTCGCTCTCCTTTGAGGTTTAATTGCGTCTTTAACCTCCCCAGCATTACCTCAAACATACCATGGAGATTTTCCGTCGTAAACAATGTGTAAATAAATACACTTATGACAAGCTGTTTGTGATGTTTTCTCATTTGTATGTCACTGGAAAAAACAATATCTGCTGCATGAATACATGTAGATACATAAAACACACACACACACACACATTGTGACTTACTGAAAAGGATTGGGGACTAACTAAATATTGTTCATTGTTTATATTTTAAAGCATTTTTTGGTGTCGTTTAAATATGAAGTACTTTGAGTATCTTATAAACATTATAAACAAAGTACACATACCTTTTGCTCCTCTCTCTCCTCTGCCTGGTTACATTTCTCTAAGCCCACTGCTCTTAAGAAGTCCCTGAAATATCCAAACAGGGTGACAATACCAAAGCCCATATATGTCAGGACAGCTACATACATGGGGGCCTCTTCAAACGAATCTTCACCCCTAACGCAAGCCTGCAAGAAACCGTTTCCCCTGCCATTAGTCTGCACCTGCAACAACAAATGAAGACCAAACGTGAACTCTACAACAGTTCAACAACAGATGGATGGCATTAAAACATATGAAAACACGAAGTAACAGTGCAGTACTAATATCTGAGTATTCATCAGATTAAAACAGCTGTATAGAACTAAATCACAAACGTTTATAACTTAATAAAACAGATACCGTCTCAGTGTGTTTACGCTCCGTCATAAAACTATTACACACATCTTCGTACACCAAACAGACATTATGGTTTATTTTGTAGAAACTGGAGTTATATTCTTATATCACAGTAAAGCAGAGCAACTCATGGTTTTGCGTGTGGTTACGGTCTTCATACAAATAACAAACTATTACACTTATTATAAGCGAGATCCTATTAACGCCGCGCAGGGAATTCTGGGTACACTCGTAAGTTGTGCCCCGGTTTATTTAACCCCACCCAGAAACGACCCGAGGCACTTCACAAGTTACGTATTAATTGTTTTTTTTTATAAATATTGTGGAGTACAAACAAACGCTATTTTTAATTGTGCTTTTATTTAATACATGTGATATTCAAGGGCTTTTTCTTTTTTTAAAAAATAAAAATCTAAAACAGGTACTGCGACGGAACGACTCGGTGAATCGTTTCCCCGAATGTATTCGTTCAAACGAACCGATTCACCGAAACGCATCGGACTTACCAACACGGGAAAACTGTGAATTTAAACCCACCAATGTGTAGAAAAGTTACAGCGATGTCTGTAAAGCTGCTGCGAGTTACATTTATTAACCACCCAAAACAATTTTAACGTGTTTTAAATAACGTCAAATGCGCTACAACAGAAGTGATGCGATTTCACTTACCTGTTGATTTCCGTGACACCCGTTTCTTACGCTACGGTCATCTTTCAGCTGTTTCTGGTCGGAATTAGACCTCAAAGTACCATTTTGTGGATGATGTCCTGCTCGTAACATGTCCGCGAAGCGTCAACGCTAAGAGACGAATAATATTATTGTATAATAATAATATACTTCACAGTCCCTCAGTTTAGAGCAGTGTGCGTACGACCGCCGAGTTGTAATTCCCCAATGACAGTTTACGATCCGACTTCATGCTCAATTGACTTTGATTTGTGTACACACAACTTTTGGACCAGGAAGTGCTCACGGACATCAGAGGCGCGACGCGACGCGACGCTCCCACAGACAGCGTCTTTGATCAATACTGACAGTGGCGTTGCGCTCTAGTTCTGACGCGTTGTCGCTTTCAAACTTTGTGACAGTCGTTCCGCCCTGCGCCGTACGGCAAACCGAGAAGTAAAACTGACTCAATCACATAAAGTGAAACTAAAAACAGTAACTCATAAAAGAGAAAGTTATTCCTATAGTACAGTAAGTCATACCATTGAGCAATAGGAGAATATACCATAGTAAAACCACGAATCCGGAGAAGCAAATCATTGTAACTATGAAATTAAAGTTTGTAATGGAAAATGGAGAAATACATAATAAATATGAATAAAGGATATTACAGCACTTTTTCCATATTTAGTATTATATGTCAAACATGTTATGCCTAATAGTTACTATACAGGCAGTGTACTATTAAAATCATAAAAGCATGGCGCGTTTTATTAAGTGGCACTACAGTTTAGGAATATACAAACTGAACATCCCTTCTCACCCCAAGTTAGTTAGTTTAGATGACCCTCTGACGTCATCAGCTTGTTAGGTGCAGTTAACTATCCTACTTAAAAACAAAATGGTTGATTTATGTACGTTTGCACGAGTATTTAACTATAATTGCATCGTTAGTCGATTCTTCCATTTTATTTATACCGCTTTAAACAGAGGTTGTCGTTGCAGCAGCTCCAGCACGACCCACGTTGTTGAATCTCTTTGTTGTACTCCCCACACTCACCACACCAACTGCATTTAGAACAATGTGAAAGCCTTCACCACAGAACAAGAAGCCATTGTGTTCCACAAACGGAGAAATAGATTGTTGAGTATGTTGTGTGATTTTGGATGCAAACGAGTGTGTACTGTATGTGTAATGTACAGTATGCGATTCCTGATTCCTTCTTGTTATTGTGGGCCTTCCTGCTTTTTGGGGGGGATATGTTATTGCATTTACATTAAATGAAGTAAATGAGAGGTGTCAAGTATAGTCAAGTATGGTGACCCATACTTTGAGTATCTCCTCTGCATTTAAACCATCCAAGTTAGTGCACACACGTTAGTTTAGTAAGTGCTGAACACACACATCTCAAGCAGGCAGCCATCGGGGAGCAATTGGGGGTAAGGTGCCTGGCTCAGGGCCACCTCAGTTGCTTCCTGCCAGCATTGGGTTTCAAACCCGTGACCTTCTGGTTACAAGCTCAACTCTCTAACCATTAGGCCGCAACGTGTGGCTGTGCAAACTGGCAGCAGCCTGCAGCTGTCTGAACTAATGCTGGACCAACAGTAGATCTGTCACTGCTAATTAACCACAACCCCCCCACTTTTCGTCTCTCTCCCCTCACTGAACCCCCAAGCCCTCCCCTCCCCTCCTGTCCACCTCCACCCCTCATTTCTCTATATCCACTGAGCTTTCCAATCCTCTGCCTCTGTGCTACGGGAGCTGAGCTAGCCTAGATCTGTCAAGCGTCATTAGCTTTATTAATATTATAGTGCTCATTATTTATCTTATATCTCATATTTGCATAGCAGGTGTTTGTGTGCTCTCTCCCTATAAACCTCTAATGGCGTATGAGTTAAACTCAGTGATGTACGAGAGGCCTTGGTTGTTTTATTATGTGTGTTATTTTTATCCGCGTTTAACCTCTTACAAACCAACATTAACACAGTAAAGAGGGTATTTAGGAACTACATGACACGCATAACTTAGAATACAGAAGTAATGTTTGACACCATCACAAAATGGTGGTTTACAAAAACATTAGCCTGTTCTGATAGTCCGTTTGGTTGCCCACAAACCGAACTCTTCCCGGCACTATTTATTAATGATGGTGGTGTGTTAATTAAAAACAGAAGAAGGAAGTTAAGGCTTTAATGCTCCTGGAAACGTTACTGTCTATAACTTCTTTAACCTCATTTCACAAAACCATACCTTCGTGTCATTTCGTGTGTTCAAGATAGGCTCCTGTTTTGCTAATGACTGCATGCAAATATAGTTCTGCGGTACGCAGCATCTAAACATGAAAGAAACAAACACAATGGCAGAGTATTGTGCTACAAGTTTATTTGAATGTTATGTGTAAAAAAAATCACAGATCTTCATAGAAAAAGGTTCAGATTTAAAAAACAGAAACGCGTGGCTTTTGCATTGTTGTTTTACTTGAATGTTTGTTTTTTGCAACCACATATCCAGAAGTCTGACGAATGCAACTCGTTTGTGTTTCCTTCTAGATTTTGTAATGCATGTATTGCACATCTTGCGGTGAGGCAGTTGTGACTAGATAAAACAGTTTAAAAGGCGAGCGCGCATGCAGCAAAGTGTTTCTCCTCCACCTAGTGGCCAAAGCGAGAAGTGTTTTGGACTGAGCCTGCGCACTTGGACGTTCAAAAGAATAAAAGTAGAGCTGAAAATTAAAATACACATTTTAATTAATAGTTCACGTTCCAGCGAGGATTTTATTTTAATATTGAATGGGCTGCACTTAATCAGATAATGAGCTGTTCATTGATCATAGTATTCATAAAGGAATTGAATATGTGAAATGAAGTGAACGGCATAATGAATTTTTGTTCGTTATAATTTCATACTCTATTTTCCTCACGCTGCGCAGGCCTGTGTGTGTGTATGTGTGTGTATGTCGTGTGTGTGTGTCGTGTGTCTTGCTCTTGATGTTTATGGCTGATGTCCTTGCCATCCTGTCCTAGGAGGGGGCAGAGTTAATGCACTGCTATATTTGTGTTGACCCTCAGGGGCCATTAAATCACATAATTTCTTCATCAGCTGGGTCTGACCTGATTTTTCCAGTCTCCTCAAGCGACGACGGGAGAGAGAAAATTAAATAGAAACGTAGACACATGCGTCTAACAGCAATCTGGATCTCCTGCAGTACATAGCTTTTCTGAAAAGACGTGAGATACCAAGATTATGGCTTTCAACTTCCCTCATAACCAAAAGACATATATTGATATAAAGACTATACTTTACATGGCCAACCCCCTCTGCTGTTACTTATTGGCTGAAAAACGCAGTGTCGCTTCTTCACTTGGAACAAATGAAACATATCGAGTCTGTCGTCCCTTTCTATAAAATATGGAACCCCATTTTTGCTTTTGTTGACCCGTCAACCTGGCTAACAAGGAACGTTCTCAGAATGTTGGCTAATGTTCTCTAAAAGGTTAGTTGGTAAGTTAAAGGTTAAAGTTATCAGAAAATGTTCTTGCAGTAAAATTAGTAGAACATTTATGTAACATTATATATATCGTATCTAAATCGTTATTCTTTAGTAATTAGTGGAACCTTTAAAAAATGTTACAGAAATAAAAAATGTTACAGGTTTGAATAACGTTCTTATAACAAAGCAATAACGTTAATACAACATCTAAAAAATGGATGCGTACAGCTCATTAAAATCCTTCTTTTGTGGCAACGGCTTGTTGCGAATTGCTATTTCGGTTGCAATATGCCGTGTCACTTTAAAATTTGACTTGTAAATTTTTAATTTTTTCGTCATCAGTTAATGAACTGGAAATAGCTTTGAAGGGTTTTATTTTTATAGAGCATCCTACAGAAGTGATCAGAGACTAAAGTTATACAGTTAATAAAAACATGCAACTCACAAACACGAGGCATTCCGTATTCATATCAGCCACACAAAAATAACTGCGGCACCTTTAAGTCCCTCCTTACTCATATTAGACAAAAATGTAATATTGCAAGATGTCAACTACTCCACCTTATAACTTCTCTCCATCCACCACGCAGAACAAAGTTCTTGAATATTAAAGTTTGTGTAGTGTGTATTTCTACACTCCCAGACCTCATAAAACAAGTAATATTTGCAACGGTAATTTTATTGGTGTCGCTATGCTACAGTTCTATGATTACACAAGCTAATTAAACCACAATAAAATTGCAAAAGTGTGTGGAATAGACGCCAGTGGCCCTAAGGTGTTGCATGTTGTGCGGTCAGGTCACTGTGTGTCCAACCTCGCATCAGTCGGGTGAGCTCCAGGGCGTGACGTCATATTCCTCACAGCCGTCAGTCTCGGTGAAGGGTGCGAGGATCGAGCGCCCTCTGTCTGTCATAAACAGAAAAAACAGATGGTGAGAGGTAAAGCGAAGGAAGGTGAAAAAATGGTTAAAAATGATAAAATCACAACATTCATAAACATAACATAAACATATTCAACACAATCATGACCTTACCTTGATTCACAATGGTAAGCGTATAATAATGATTTATAATGTGAGCTGTCGGGTCTGATTTCCCAGCAATTGTAATTTGGCCTTATTTGTCTCCAACCAACGAAAAGCAACCTGCAATTTTATGGTTCAAACAGAGATGGCGCTAGAGAGGCGTAAGTTGCGGACTGCAGCTTTACGCAGAATCAGTAAAGTAAGATGAGGGATCTCATGGGTAAAATACAGAGACAGAAAGAATTCTGGGAAATAGAAGAAAATGAGATGGACAATGTGGAACAAATGAACTAAATGAGAGTGGAGGAGGTCAGAGGACTTATCGTCCCTCAGCTCTTTACGTGGTCCGAGGGTCAGAAAAACTCTCGCAGCTGCCGGTTCTTCCCCGACAGCTCTAATTAAGATCCACACAGCATGTGACTCAATTGTGATGAAGCAGACATTCATTATTGAAAAATGACTAATGAGCGTTTCAGACAATATCCTGCCATTTTCCTCACTGTTTTCTCCCTCTGTCTCCCGTATCTGTTCTCTCTCCTGCTGTCAATCACACAGCATCTGTTTCTCCTGCTCTGCTGTAGCATCTCCCTCAGTCTGTTTCTGCAGCAAGTGTGAATGGTTAGCCATGTGTGTGTTAAAGCACCAGTGAGTCTGTTACTGTATATAGATGAAGGTTTCAGTCGACACTCAACATGACTGAAGCGACTGAAGCTAAATGTAAACACAACAGTCAGCAATTACGGTTTGCCTCTGTCTGTTTTCTCAATGTGGTAACATCAGTTATTAAAAGTATTTATATAGTATATAAACTGTACTTTTAGTAGACAAGTTGATATGTAATGTGTCAGGTGTTAACCTAAACACATAAATAAGGTATGCGTGCACCTTACATACAAATACCTCAAACAGTTTTTTTTAATCCTGCATTTAAACTCCCTACCTCAAACTGTCATACTGTCATTTTATTTAGTCTGACCCTCATATTTTGGTTTGGATTCCTGGACACTTTATTCTGTCCTGGGCGCTTGAACAACTTCATTTCCTGTCTGCGCGTATTTTAGCACGTCTCACAGACTGCAAATCTCTCCTCCATCAGCGTTTGTTTGGCAGGTCTGCTCACACAGATCCTTTATACTTAAGGCAAGAGCTATTTATCTTGACTGCCTGCTTGACGCGTATCACACTCCTTCAGTCCCAGCGAACATTTTTAGGTTATACGAATGTTTCCGTAACTTTCCATTAGGTAGCAAAAATGTTGAAAAGGTTCTTTTGAATGTGCAAAGCACAACATTGTTGATGTATAGGATACATAACATTTAAAAAATTCTACTGATGTTACTGTAAAAACATTTCGGATAACGTTATCCAATGTTCTGACAACGTTCACTGTTAGCTGGGGAGTGATGCTGAGATCTGATGTCCACCCAAAGCTGCGCTAAGCTAACAACACACCTGCGATGGCGTCTTCCATGAGGGCGGTGATGCACGGACGTCAGGAGACTCAGCTCTAGTAATACATTACTGCTGGCAGGCAGAGTACTGGAGCTTACAGGAGATAGATGGTTGTTTGCCGATGCCGGTCGGACTGCAGACATGATGGATCAGAGGATCACCAGATGTCTTGAGGAGGAAAATGCAACAGAGAAACAGCAAGATGAGGTGCTACACTGTCAAAAATGTGACAGGAGTCATTTGGGAAGGCGAAGAAAGTAATTTTGCTCAAATATATAAATGCAGGTCATGAATAGTATCAGAAATTAACCTTCAATATAATTTAATCACATTTAATCACATTTAATAAATAAATTCCATTTTATATGTGGACTTTTCATATTTTCATACTACACATAAAAGTGCAATACGTAACTTTCGCCTCTCTGTCGCCATCTCTGTTTGATACAAAATTGCAGGTTATTTTTCTTTACATATGTTGAAGTCAAACTTAAAAAAATCAGGGGAAATCAGACCCGACAGCTCAAACATTATAAATCATTATTATAAACGTATGATTGTGTATTGGGGTTAGGAAACGTTTTGAAAACTGATCTGTTATGTACTTGCTCAATAACTGATTTTTGTTCTTTTTTTTGCCGTTTCAATATTTGCCTGTCCTGTAAACACAAATTCAACACAGTTGTCCAAAATCTTCCTAAATGTACAACAATTATAGTGTCTCTTCCTGACGTTTGCTTTTGCTGCTTATTGTTTGTATTTTTTTCCCTCAGGTGCTGAAAAACAGAACAAGATGTTTCTGTGATGGCAAAGTACATGATTATTTTAGGATTGTCTGTTACCAAAACAACTCGTCATTTAACTGTAGACCTTTGGCACAGTGATTGCCTTTGGCTGCACAAGCACTTTTGCCGCCACATTTTAAGTATCTGAGGTCTCGTTTCTTTTACTTCTGTGGTATTTTCGGCTGAAGCGGCAGTTAATTTCTGACCCTGGTCATGCACAGACAAACCATATTCCTCTTTTGGCAAAATAATCAGCAGCTGTAACTGTACAACTGCTGAAGACGTGTGGTCACTCACACTTTTTAATAACCCCTCAAACAGTGACTCTCCTATATTTATTGGAATATACTACAAACACACAGCATATATCATCATAAAAATCTGAATTATAATTACAAACAATAAAAATGACGGCTCGTAATGGGAAATCTTTTGGGCGGCGATGAGACGCACATTAATAACAAAGCAATGCGTTAAAAGAAATTGTTTCTGATAGCAAATCATCAGGCGAAGTCAGATAGCGTCTTCTCACACCCTTTTTTCTCATAATCCGTTTGAAGGCAGAGATGTTTATTGAAAGCCTGGCCTCATTTGCATATCTTGTCATTTATCATCAACAAAGACGTGCCAAAGAAAATCACGTCAACCCCTTTTAACAGTATCGTCGGCGCAAAATAGCTTTCTGAAGCGTCTTTCATTACTCACTGTGGGTGAAGACACCATGTAATGTTGAATCTGCACAATGTCTCAGAGGCTCTGTTTCACAATCTTGTCATCCCGAGAGTTGTCTTGGTGCAATAGTTTAAAAATAAAGATCAAAAAGCTACGGATTAGGCTTTGCCTGTGAGAACTGGCCTTGATGTAGAAAACTATCTGTCTCCGATCCAGCTACACGTTTCCTTCCTTTCAACTGAAGATTTGCATCCAAACTCCCTTTCTGTTATTTCAACCAACAAAAGTTTCCATCAAATATATTCTCGTAGATTTTTGCCTGAAGGCATCTAATGGACAGAACTGGTAAAAGAAGGACAGACAGAGCCATAATCATGAAAAACATGTTCTGACCAAAGTAAGATTCCTGGTGGACATGAAAAATATCAGTGCACGTTTAAAAAAAATTGAAAGCATTTTTTGTTCTTCTGAAACCATCATAAAACCATCGTGAAAGTCATCCAGCCAGAATGAGAAAACAATGCAGGGACGACAGGAAATCTCACAAATGTCAGAGAAATGGACCGAGCGCTGAATTCATTGGACATGTCAGTAGGCCAGCAAATGATGGGCTTGTGTAGCCAGACTTTGAGTTATTGGCATAAAGTCTGGTGCAGCGTGTCCCCAAGTCCTGGAAGCTGCATCCCAACGGCCAATCAAACTGGAAACTGCCTGTCTACCTGCCTACCTGCCTACCTATCTATCTGTCTGTATATGATAAATACAAGACTAATCACATGAAACATACCCGAATAGAGAGAAATATACACGATATACTTTGGCTATAAGAATGTTATTCAAATATTTTTAACTCTGCAACATTTTTAACATGTTCCACTAGCAACTTAAGAATAACCTTTTTTGTTGTAGGATATGTAATGTTAAAGTTCTACTAACATTACTGCAAGAACATTTTGATACCTGCTAGCTGGGCAGGTGCTGGGATCTGTGTATGAGGAAAGTAATTCTTAAATGTCATAATGTCTTCTTAACATTAACAATTAAACAGTTAATCCATATATAAGACACTGCATAAACAGTATTGCATGTCCTTGTGGTTTTGTACTGAAGAAGAAAACATTTGTAGTTCTGCATTCTTTTCATGGTGAAGGTCAGATGAGTGAAGATCGTGAGTCGCTATTTATTCAGGCTTGATTCTTGAAAGGAAGCTCCAGTAGGTGACCCTGAGGAGCCTGCGCTTGTTTAATCTTTGTCCTAAAGTGCATGTGGAGTACCAGAGTCTCCTTCAGAACTGCGTGTGTTTCCTGCGGCGTCGGTCCCACAGCGACCCTCACAGAACAATCGATGCAGAAGCCGCTCACAGAACTCAGAGAAGTTAATGACCCTGTCTCGCTCAGATGTGATCGATAGAACAAATGAGTACAGTTAAGACTTTCACAGCATCACACTCTCATACAAGGTGAGCGCTATAAGCCGGTTAAACATGGACGTCTTTAAAGGAACAGTTTCACAAAAATAATAACGCGTGTCCATTTACTGTACGTCGTTTCAAACACGCAAACTGTCTCTCTTACATATAAAGGAGAAATATTT
>JAZGTJ010007478.1:0-22780 GCA_036877575.1 Botia almorhae
TACAAAGAAGTTGCCCACAGTTTACATAATACATACTTGAGAACAGTACGGGAAGTGTGCTATTCCAAGTGCAACCTGTAAATAGCTGAAGCATTGTGGGAATATTGAGTTCATTGGTTTGGAAACTGGAAGGTTGTGGGAGTATGTGTTTGATTACCTTCTTCTCCATCCTCCTCTCTATCTTTCTCATCTAGGTTCTGCTGTTCTGCCGTTTTTTTCACATCTACCTCACCATCCTCCCCCTGCTCACTGTGTCCTGCTGCAAAGTCACACACACAGGTGATACAGCCCATAAGCAAAGTAAGTCCTAAGTGTGCCAGATGCATCAGAAGCTGCAATCTCCATCAACCCAGTGTGTGTGTGTGTGTGTGTGTGTGTGTGTGTGGGACAGGTTGTGAGTAACGGCTGTCAGTTTGGAAGCTGTCCACTTCATCTCATATACTGGATCTATATGAAAGCAAACTTGGCACAAGGCAAGCCACAAAAGAAATCTGCATTGTCATATGACCTTGGTAGGTCAACACATTAGACCTGATCCACAAGACATGCATGAGTAACATAGTGTACACAAAGTTTAATAACAGATATTCACAGATCCAAATGCTTCTCGTAAAATAACTCATTCACTTAGGAGCTACATTAAAAGAGCAAACTTTTGCCGGACTGCCCGCAAACTCGCCATTTCCTGTGTTACTGCATGAATCTTTCTGTCTACCTAGATTTTTAAATAAAATCATTTTAAACTTCAGTGAACCTTGTTAGAGTATTTACAAAAAGTATTTTTGATATGCAAGTTGCATTCATACACAGAATCTTTGAATATGTTAATCACAACTCTATTGACCCGGGCAACTCTTTGTTTTTATAAAAGTAAGTCCACACAGCCAATATGTACTCTAACAAATATTATATATATTAAAAAAACCGAAGATTAAAAAATATCTTCAGGTTCATTCCATTACACAAAATGAAATTTAAAGATAAGACAAACTTTTATAGTTGCACTAAACCAAGTGTAATTCCTGACCCATAAAGTGGCACAGCTCCAGTCCAGTCTTAAGTTAATCTGAGACTTGAGTTGACAGCTAAGTATAGCAGGAGTGAGTTATACAGCGGCCTCTTCACTCGTTACTATCAATAAGACACTCACCACAAACCGTTGACTTGCTTTTCTTCTTTTTCTTCTTCTTCTTCTTGGCGGGATCTGCTTCATCTCGCTCCGCCGCGTGCCCGTTGGCGATCAACGCGTTCACTGGCGGCTGTACCGGCGGCAGCTCGGTCCCGTTCGCCTCCATGACTGCGGACGCGAGTGGCGATGGACCGCACGAGAGAAGCGGAGAAAAGCTGCCGAATCAGCCGAGTGCCTGACGCGCGTCATCAGCGAAATTACTATGGTGAAGGGCTGCCTTATAAATATTAATTAGATTTAGCTGACACTGCTATGTAGATCCTCCGAATCCTGAACTAATTATTATTCATGAGCCATGCCTTTACTGTAAATGGATTTGGTGATTGGACGTCTGACCACCGCTGTCTAACTCCCGTCCAATCACTGAGGCACATAGGGCGAACGTCACGTTATATTATTAACATTAATATTTATAATCAAGCCTTCGCAATTGTGGGATTCGTGGATTACTATTAAATCGACAGCCATTCAAAGAAACTGTGACGACAATTTAAGATTTTATTCTATATATCTGATTATTAAACACTCTATTAAATACTCTAAAGTAAGCTATACTACCCAATGTACGAATCATGCCATTAATGCACACAGAAGCACAAATTTCATTTATTTGCAACTTGGAACACTGTGTTCTTACCTGTTTGTGTTAATCTGACGAACAACATGTTCAAATTTCACCCTAAATCCCAAAGATATAAATAAGAATGGATGACAATGGCAATACTTATAATACGATTTAATTTGTTAACATTAACGCATTAGCTTGTTAATTCATTATGCATTAAATAATGTTAACATACACAAATGTAGATTTAAAGATAAGTACTAATTATTAGTAATACTACGATGTACCATACTGTTCTATATATACAATTATTTGTTGATTTTGGTGTGAAATTTGAAAAGATGATCTGTTTATTATTGACAAGCTTCAAAAAATTTGTCCTGCAGATGGCAGCATTACTGACTGACTTGTTCACACATTACTACAGAACTGAATATTTTAAAGGCATGTTTGTGTCGTGGTGGTACAGCAATGGGATGTTTTAGGTGTGCATGTTTGTTTTCAGTGTGAACCTGTATTCACTCACTTCACAAATGACAAACGCTTATGTACATATACTTTATTTCACAAATGAAGTCAAAGAATTTTCCACTTCTGGAGGGAGAAAACAAATTGACCTTCAGAAAAGGCAAAACTGGGGTTGAGTGAGGAAAAACACAAAGCCTCTGCCATGGCCAAGACAGTCCTGAAGTCATGCATATTCATGGAGGAAAAATAATTACGAGTGGTAGACATACATCATGTAATTCACACACAAACATTGAGTCATATGGTGAAACGTTTTATCAACATTGTCATTAACATTCCAAGTCCCATTATAACAATTCACTGTTACTCTAAAGTGCAACGACACCTCCAGGGGAAAAGTTTCAAGGCAAACTACACTGCAGTTTTGTACCTTTTCCACAGTGTTAAAAGAGGGTTTTAGTCTAAACTGATATCCTATAAAAGTCAGCCCTGTTAATTACATGCCTGACTATTATTAAACCAGTATTATGTGAAATGTAAACAGGTATTCTACATAACAGGGATGTATGATGTTGGACAGAAAAACAACAACTTATTTCTCCTTGGGGACAATAAGACAAAACAATCCACAGTAAATAAAGAAAATCAAATTACAATGTCAAATTCTGGGGGTTTAAAACTGCTTTAACTGCTTTATTTAAGGTAATAAAAAAAACAACGTCCCTTAGAAAAAGCGCTAACCTTGTGATGGTCACAGTGGAAATCCAGCTGCGTCTCAAAGTCTGAAAATGAAATCAGGGCAACTGTTCATTTCCCTAGAGAATGACAACACGGAAACAAATACAAAACGGGACTTTACAAGAGAGATACTGTTTTTGAAGGTCACCCAACAGACCAGCTGAAGACACCCGTACATGTAATATTTTTGCATGTTTGTTTTGTTAAACTGCAATTTATAGTGTTAATATCATAAAAAATATAACAGGATCATAATTTCACCCTAATCCCAAAAAAACAGTTTTGCATAATATAAAAAATTACTGTAACACTTTTTTAATTCATCAGCATAAAGGCAGTACAACAAATACTCCCATGATGTACAAATTCTATTAATTTGCGTTACAGTAATATAAATGAACTTCTCTTTATAGTTATAAGAACTGATTTAATATTTATTAAACTAAAACCTCAGTGCAAAGGGCCTAATTGCTTTTAAAAAAAAAAAATCAGACTATATTTTCTTACACAAACTAAAGGTTTTTCTTTTGATTTTGGGGTGAAATATGATCAAAACGTTCATGAGATTCACTCCATTGAATAGACTGCTTGGGCACTTTAAGAACTGAAGTACCACTGATCTTCAAGTGAATAAATATGTAAAAGTTTTCCAAGGGCAAGTATGTAGTTTTACGTGTGTGTGTGTGTGTGTGTGTGTGTTAGTATATGTGTTTTGGTCTGTTATTTTGTGTACTAGCATGTCAGTCTGTACCTGAGGCCTGGCATGATGATAGTGGACATAAAATGTCCACACACACAAAAAACACACACTTAAAACAGAGACACAACAAAAACAGATTCACACACACATCAGCTACATCCAATGATGTCAGTGACCTGAAATCAAGCTTAATAAATTAAAAGATGAGAATAAATATCCTGGATGCATTAAATCTGTTTCAGTCCTCCTCAGTTTCTCTCATCTGCTGTGATGTCACTTCCTCTTCTTCCTCAGAGTCCTCATAGGTACATTCTTGCATGAATGTGAACGTATGCGAACGCGCTGCTACCTGGGCGGCCAAGGCGGAGCTAAAACTGAGTGCTTCAGAGCCATGCAGCTCTGTGAGTCTGTCAATCACTGAGAGGGTGGGAACTCTGGGTGTGAGTTGGTGTGTCCCATCATGATCGTCATCAATAAGCCCATCTGATTGGAAGAGCTGCGCTTCCTCCGCATTCTCCTTGCCACAGATGTCTTTAGCTGCCCCAGTTTCCTCTCCACAGCAAAATTCAGTCACAAAAAATTTCTCTCCCTCCAACACGCTCATAATTTCAGTCTGCTTCTCGACATCATTCTCCTCTTCTACTGCTGTCATCAGTTGTTCTTGTGATTCTTGAGAAACGTGGTTGTCTGTAGTTGTAGGTTCTGCAGAAATACACGGTTCTGTAGAGTTTGTGTTCGATACTTCTGATGTGTCCTTACTGAATAGAGTTACAGCAGCTAAGAGAAAAAACACAATAAGACAGAGAAACTTTGGGCTTATATTTACATTTATGCATTTGGCAGACGCTTTTATCCAAAGCGACTTACAATACATTCAAGTTATACATTTTATTAGTATGTGTGATCCCCTGGGAATCGAACCCACAACCTTTGCGCTGCTAACGCGATGCTCTACCAGATGAACTACAGGAACACCCCTGGGCTGGATGATACAGCTCAAAAATGTTACCTTCAGATTTTTTCAGCTTTTTGACATTGTATTGGTGATTGGTACAACCTAAACGTCTAACTGTAGGTTACTGTGTGTGTTGTGTGTGCAGTACCCTGATCACTGAAGAGCAGACGCTTGCGTTTGTCTCTCGCTCCATCTGAAGTCCGGATTCCCAGGACGGATTTCAGCTCAAGTAAAACACGTTTCGACTCTTCTCGCTCCCGACGTTGACGATCCTGTTCCCATGGCGACAGCATGTCTGTGGTCCTTCTCCATTCTGTCTCCGAGTCGGAATCCGAAACATATGCCTCAAGTTCCTGGCCAAGAAAAACAGCTATTAATCCTAACTAGCCCTATTAAAACAAACGTGACTGTTTATGAATACCTCTGAATATCTTTTAGTAACAATAATTAAATCCTGTCTGTTTGTTTTTGCTTTGTTTAATATTGGAGAAATATTTGTAAACATAAAAATGCCATATTTCAAAATTAACTAATAAATGTACTGCATCTGAACTATTTCTAAAGAGTTAAGCCTGTGCCTATTTTAGTATTAGCATATTATTATACGTTTACTTCTGTGCTGGATGATCGCTGGAGTATTGCTATGAGGTTACCGTTGCTAAGTGTTGCCATGATTTGTTGGGTGTTCTGAGTGGTTGTTGGGGTATTGTTAAGTGATTGGTAAGGCATTATGATGTTTTTCAGTGCACTGCTTTGCATGCGCGCACACACACACACACACGCTGTACCTGTTCCTCTGGAACAGGGTCTCTGTCCTGTATGTGTGCAATGGGAGCAGTAGGAGGGATTTCTGGGGCAGCTGTTTCCTCCGGCTGTTCAGAACTCTCTGGAACATAAAAAAAACACTCAGTATGACAGTGTGCTCGTCTATATTCAACAGAACAGAAATAACGACTGAAAATATTCATTAAAACAAAAATCAGTTTGTGGATTTCACACAGTAATATCTATAGGACAAAGTTACGTTCAAAGGTTTTTGGTATTATACTTTTTTGTATTTATATTACAATATTAAAATTTTATGTTATTAACAAAATGATGTTTTATTATTTGGTGGATGGTTTGATTTGAATCATTCGTCTCTTATTTAAAAAAAAAATCAGGTTATTATTTTCACATGGATTGTAACCGTGTATTAAGATAACATTTTAAATGAAACTACCAGACCAAATCAAGTTACTCGCCTAATGCAATTTTTACTCAGCCTTGAGCTTTAATTCAGGACAGTAAGTACTTTAAACATGACTAGTAATGAAGTTATTTCTCTCAAAATAGCTGCAGCTGTCTGGCACCCAGTATCTGCAGACCTGCAAAAATACAACACGCAGCTGCACAGGTGACCTCTGGCCCTGCTGCACTAAACCACCAGCGCAGAGGAAACGTATCATATGACGCTGGACATCACGTGACCAGTGACTTCACTTACTCGTGCATTATGGCCTAATTCTAAGCCACCACATCTCTCTCTTTCCTTTTTTACCCTCCTACTTCCCTTACGCCTCCCAAAATAACTACAGGGAGGGAAATCAGTCGAATAAGGAACTCTAAAAATACTCTCAATAAACATGCTGTTAATACAAAAACACAAAGGCTGACGCACCTATTATACAGTAATGACATCACTGGAAGTTCATCACACGCTCAAACAGAAGGTCATTATACCAGCATATTTAACATTGTTAATCAAATGTTTGGCATTCTAATGGGACCATAAAAATAAGATTAATGTAAAATTTCAACCATCAAATTAAACATACAGTGAGCCCAAAAAGTAAAATACTTAAATACTTTTTGGGGCCGTTGTACATTTAGTACTGTGCAAAGTGGTTCGCCAAAAACAGGCTGCTGTGATTGGCTGGGAGGATGACCTCTGACCTGGACAGTTGGAGACTCTGCGCAGCATGCGGTCGACCTGTGCGAGCGTGTCGTCCCAGCAGCAGGTGCTGGCCTGCATGTGCGGCTGCAACAGCTGTAAACGTTCCTGCAGATCCTGATATCCTGCACACGTCATCTCCTCTGTTTCCTTAGCAACCATTAACTTCTCCAAGTCATCCTCCAGAATAATGACTCTGTGAGAAACAACCAATGTGATGCAATGAAATACTACACGCACAGTTCCAAAGTAAGTGTAATGTGTATATATATATATATATATTTATATATACATATATGCCATTGATAAACAGCAATTAAGAGGTACATACTCATTTAAGAGTGTTTTCAGGTGAAGCTGTAAACTACGGACAGAGGTGTGCAGAGAATTAAGCTCTCTACATTTCTGTTGAGCGCGTCCATTTCTTCCTGAGCCCGGTGGCTGGTGCTGTGTTTCAAAGTAGCGGTGAAAGTCATAGCTGCGCTGAAGGTCGCTAAGGCAACCGGCGAGGGTTCGATGCAGAGAGTCAGTAATCAAAGGGACACTATTATATGTGAGGGGGGTGGACCTACAGTCAAGCTCCTCCCTTCCCGGTGATAGCAGCAGAGCTAATCGCCTGAAAAACTCGGAACTCTGCCCCACCCACAACTGGAACAACATCTGCAAACCAATCAGAGTAGATGTGTGACTGTATGTATTGATTATATGTGTGTGTTGTAAATTTATTCCCAAAATATTGTGTGGAAAACATTTTAATATCTTTAACTGTATTTTAATGTTTGCATTAGACATTTACTTGTATCACTTATATCTACTAACATATTATTCCTATATTGGATAGTTGGTCCAAACTATGGCTCCTCTAAAAAATAAAAAGTATTAAACTTTTGCATCTAAAAAATTATATTGCATTCTGTTGAGGAGTTTAAAAATATCAAGAAAGCTTAGTTTGACTATGTTAGCCAGCACTAATCAATACTGCGAGTAATAATAGGGTATCTTAACCTTGAGTGCAGGCAGGCTGTAATCATTGGTCAATTCTTGCGCTTGCTCATCAGAAAGATGCTCCACCCCCAGACCAAGACCCAGCTCTCTGATTGGCACGGTGGACACATAGTTGGTTACATTGTCAATCTCTGAGTTTAGTGGAAATGTAAAATGAATAGTCAAGGATTCATCAACCCACATTTCACTGCGGTATTGATAACTGAGAAGATTCGGGAATGAAAATATCACAAAGCCAAAAAATAAAATTTGTAAAATTTATGTGATTTGACCAAATTAAGATGGTGTTGGCTAAGGATATGACTTGAGCATGACGCATGTGGCGAGACGTGAGGCTCGGAACGCACAGCGAAGACTCTGATAGGCCGCCTTTCGTAGACCAATCAGCTGCTGGCTGCGAAGTTGGCCCGTCCTGTTAAAGGGACAGGCACCACTCACCCTGTCGAGTAAACTTGACAAGTGAAACGTGATCCAGCTGTACAGACGTCCGATAACAATCAGGGCAGACACACATTACATACAACAATAACTACATTAAAATGTAACACATGAAACTTACAACACAAAATAACTAAGCTCATACACATTTATAATTAAGACATTAGTGAGACATAAATAACACACATTTTTCCCCTAAAAGGAAATTATAGTCAACATGCATAATAGAAACAAGTTCACACAGCACACACAAATTGCATATACAAAAAAACAGAAAGACAGGGTTAAGATTATAAACATACACTTAAAGACCTAACAAGTATTCCAGATTTAGGGAGATTTATATGTAGAACATGTACATGCCAGTAACGGACTGGCAAGATCCATACACACTACATATACTGTGTAATTAGTCCATGTTTTCACTATAAACCCACCCTGTATAATGTTTAATGACAAAATTTTTATGCAAAACAGTAACAACCCCAAAGGGGATTTTTAGCATTACAGTGTAAAAAAAAAAGCTTTTACATGCAAAACACAGCAGACATAGTAAAAGCGCATTCAGTAAACGCATTCTTTGTGCCAATACCACATGCACAAATATAAATAAACATAAAATAAATACAATAAATAAATACAGGAAAAACTCTTTGATCCCCTGCTGATTTTGTACGTTTGCCCACTTACAAAGAAATGTATCAGTCTATAATTTCAATGGTAGGTTTATTTGACCCACTCCTTTGTTGCCTTGGCTGTGTGTTTTGAGTCATTGTCATGCTGGAATACCTATCCACGGCCCATTTTCGATGTCGTGGCTGAGTAAAGAAGGTTCTCACCCAGGATTTGATGGTACATGGCCCCGCCCATCACCCCTTTGATGCAGTGCAGTTGTCCTGTCCCCTTAGCAGAGAAACACCCTCAAAGCATAATGTTTCCACCTCCATGTCTGACGGTGGGGATGGTGTTGGGGTCATAGACAGCATTCCTCCTCCTCCAAACATGGAGTTGAGTTGATGCCAGAGCTCGATTTTGGTCTCATCTGGCCACAACACTTTCACCCAGTTCTCCTCAGAATCATTCAGATGTTCACTGGCAACTTCAGACGGGCCTGTACATGTGCTTTATTAAGCAGGGGGACTTCGCTGCAGGATTTTAGTCCTTCACGGTGTAGTGTCTTACCAATTGTTTTCTTGGTGACTATGGTCCCAGCTGCCTTGAGATCATTGACAAGATCCTCCCATTCTGGGGTGATTCCTCATCATTCTCATAATCATTGAAACTCCATGAGGTGAGTTCTGGCATGGAGCCCCAGACTGAGGGAGGTTGACAGTTATTTTGGGTTTCTTTCATTTGCGAATAATCGCAACAACTGTTGTCACCTTCTCACCAAGCTGCTTGGCCATGGTCTTGTAGCCCATTTCAGTCTTGTGTAGGTCTACAATCTTGTCCCTGACATCCTTGAACAGCTCTTGGGTCTTGGCCATGGTGGAGAGTTTTGAGGACAGGTGTCTTTTATACAGGTAACAAGCTGAGATTGGAACTCCCTTTAAGAGAGTGCTCAAATCTCAGCTTGTTACATGTATAAAATATACCTGTGAGCCAGAAACCTTGCTGATTGATGGGGTATCAATTACTTATTTCAATCATTAAAATGCAAATCAATTTATAACAGTTTTTGAAATGCGTTTTTTGTTATTCTGTCTCTCACTGTTAAAATAAACCTACCATTAAAATTATAGACTGATCATTTCTTTGTCTGTGGGCATACGTACAAAATCAGCAGGGGATCAAATAATCTTTCCCCTCACTGTATATATAAATTAAATAAAGATAGAAGTGTGTGTGGGTTTAAATATGTGGTTTACAAGGACACACATGTATAATTAAACGTATATAAAAATGTAAACATGATTTATGGGGACACTTTCTGTGTCCTCATAAACCAAAAAAACATACTAAATGTTGATTTTTAATTAAAAAATGCCAAAAGTATTTTATGAGGGTTAGGTTTAGAGATAGAACATACAGTTTGTACTGTATAAAAACCATTACGCCTTTGGGGAGTCCTCATAAACCACATATGCCGGCATGCGTGTATGTGTGTGTGTGTTGGGACACTTACAGGGTGAAGCCTCGTGAAATGACCTCCGTTTCCTGTATGAGACGCAGTGATTTGCGTGACAGGCTGGTCAGCACTCGGCTGTTATTCACCAAACCCTCCAGCTGGACGGCCAGAGATTGGACACGGCGCTGTAGAACCGCCTTGCGCCACAGAGCCGTACCACGAGACGTGCACACCACACACACCAGGGCAACACATGTCCACAGGAGCCACTCACGGTCAGGGTACGAACAGCACACACCGAGCAGGATGGCTAGCACCCCAATCAGCACTGACGCTTCCCTGTAGGGTCAGACAGAAGACTTATTATCTTGATGTTACATTTCATGTGTTCATTAAAGGATAAGTTCACCCATCACACCCTCATGACCCGGAACCTGTATGCTGCTACACAGGAGAATTTTTGAAGTATATTCATGGAGGCTGGTGTGTGTGTGTCATGGGGGCAACGTAAAGATTAGAGCTTGTTGTTAGGGAAAGGAATGTTATGAAACTGCTATGAAAATTAATGTTTTCTTATACTACAGGCAAATATATTTTGATTGATTGATTATACAGATTAGAACAGATTAATAATGCTTGTAATTAATATTTAAGTTAATATTTTACTGAACAGTAAATGAACACCAGTAAACTAAAGCACTTTTTCTATCACATTCTATATGTTCTATATTCTATATGAGATTTATCAGATATTGTAGATACACATAATATTACAACTTTCATCTATCTGCACAAAATGTAAGTGAACTTGAACTAGTTAGTTTAAAGTTAGTTGCATATATTTGTGCATAATGTACTGTTATTACTGTAGTAAGTACGTGTAGTGTTAACAAATTCTCCTTTTGGGTTCCATTCAAAACAAGTACAGAACTGCACAAGTAACTGAATTGTCATTTTTGTCATTTTAAGCCATCAGGTTGGCTTCAGCAGGTGTGTACATACCAAACAGAAGGTGGTGCGAGGTAGCGTGGTGCTGGGACAGCAGTGCTGGCACTGGGACAGACCGTATCTGTTGAGCCCAGAGAGAGAACGCTCGGATCCAACAGCTCAATCAGCTCAACATCTTCCTGCAGCAGCACGTCCTGAGATAACAGACAGCGCAGGGAATATTGGCGGAAGGCAGCGTCCTGCAGGAAAACAAACAGCATATTACACAAACTCTCTGCGGCTGTGAATCAATAATCTAATCAGCTAATCTACTCGCTGCATTCGGTCACGCTATTCTTCCCGTCAACTGCACTGTGCAGCAACACTGTGCTGTCTAACGCAGCACTAAAAATCTCTGTGCATTTGCTTGTTTAGAGTTATTAAATCGTTTTGAAATGCAGTGATTAGAACTGGAATCAAGTATTGCTTAGTTCAAATGTACATACATGTAAAAAATGTATATGATGAACATTACAATTATTATACACAATCAAAAATTATGTACAATTAAGATGCACACAGGTACATTTCAAACACTAAATTTAAAATCGTTTTACAAACAGAAAACCCCCAAATTCAATTAAGATAATCACTGTTCCAGACAATATACTGTCCTTCCTCAGAAGTCAATGTTTTATTATTTTTATTATATGTTTTGTATACATGTTTTGACAACAGTGCACACAGACATGTCACACTGAAGACCAGATTATTGGGGAAAAACAGAGAGATACATTTTAGGTTTTTATTTGCATTCTCACCAGCTGTTGTTGCTTCCACTGAGTGGTGCTGTCTCGATGCAGTGGAGTAAGAGCGTGCAGAGCATTAACCAGCCTCCAAACACCGGCCTTCTGCAGCAAACACACAACAGCTAAATGCCCCACAGTGCCATTTATTTGTTTGTTTTAAGAAAACATGAAAACAACAATGCTAGGATGTAGTCATGGTTCTCCGCACACTGTTATGTGTTAGATATGGCTTGGGCTCCTCCTTCATGCCCATTGTGCTATTTTATGTATTTATAAGTCCACTTGTAATGTTAGTCAGGGTTCACTGTTATTGACTGGAGAGGAAGCAATGATTAATCAATGTAGTTGATTTTTGTTTTCACAGTGACAGTATTGAATAGCAGAAGCAGTACTGCAGATGCTGGTATACAGTATGTAGTATGCTGATGATGTTCAGTCAGTGTGAGTAATGTCAGTCAGCAGGACTGATACACTGATTATTGACCCTCGTCTGGGTCATGATCACAACAAACACACTATGGGGTGGCCTGTGGTCTCATCTACTTGAATGGGGGAGGAGTGATATCACTAAAGTCGCTTTCTAATGTCGCAATAAAACAACATATTTCTGACCAACAATTAAACCTGACATGAACTCTAACAAACATTGTATTTACATGTATTTACAGTACATTTACATACTGTATATGCAGTTATCCACTTTATCCAAAAGTGACTTAAGGTGCATTCTACAAATACATTTTTAATCGTCATCTCACAAAAAAAGGCTTTTCCAGGTTGCTCCAGCAACTGTACACAACACTGTACAGAGCCCAATCAAGATCCACAATGAAGCACCATAAAAATATGACTAACATAACTGTTAGTCTTTTGAACTCACAGCTAGACAGATTCTGTAAAATGAATCAATCAATTCCTTGAAAAGATTCAAATGAAGCTCGAGTGATTTAAATGAATGACTCAAATGAATCATTTGGTCGTGCATCAGGTATTGCTGCCACTTCTATTACCCTTAATAAATGTGCCAAGGAAAATGACTTATATAGTGCATTTTAGTCACTGTTGAGCACATTCACTTTTATCATTTGACAAAGGCGGCTAGGTTCATTTCTTTTAAGTTCATTTAAGCCTCAAACAACACAAAGAGGAAATAAAGTATTTTAATTTTTGTCTGATATCTTCAATAAGTTTGTAAAAAAATGTAATACTTCATAATATTTTTATTCTGCCTTTATCTTTGTGATGTCTTAAAATCTCAGAATAGCTGTGCTACAGTTCAGAAACAGACTATCCTTCCGAGAAAGTTTAGGAAACTAAGAAGGTTTTGTCTGTTTTTGTTTGCCATTCTTTCTTCATGTCTTTAGTATTCTGCTGCTGTAGGACTCACACATTCTAAATGCTTTGAGTCCGTCAGACAACTAAAGAACAGAAACAGACCAGAGGCTCTGCGTGTGTGTGTGACACAGAAAGAGAGAGAGAAACACAAACAGGGACTCAGTGTGGTTGTGTACCTGACTATAGCAACTGTGTCCACCACAGTCAGTTTTTTTTTTCTATAGAAAATGTATTAAACTAGAGTTTTACATTTTCAGAATGTATGTAAAGTGTTTTACAAAGGCAAATACAAGTCTATGCACAACCACAATCCTGGGTGCTGGAGGTGGTTGCCAGGGTGTCGCTATGCAATTGTTCCTTGTGATCACTATTACTAATGCTCTATTACTTAGGGTTGCTTTTGGTCATTTCTAGGTGGTTGCTTACTAACGTGAGTGTTTTTTTCCTCACATAGGGCTTAGGGACAGGGATTTGCACAAAGCCCTAAACCTAATTAACAACAGTAACAGCGATGCTTTTCATAGCAAACACCATTAATAAAGCAGTGTACATACGTATACACACAGTAAATAAAGAGCTCCATTTACACACACTAAATAGAATTTCAGCCTATTTCCAAACCGAACAGGACAAATCTTTACTCATTCATCACTTCCTGTAATTTCATTCACTTAGCTGTAATTTGTTGTTGTTGTACTTGTATAGACCTACATGTTATTATATTTCAATATAATTAAAATGTATAATGTGTATATTTCCGTAATTACCAACTGTAGCGTGATTCAGATCAGTCTAATTATAATCTGATCAAAATGTTTCACAATGTGTTATGAAACAGTATTCGGATTAACATCTAGTCCCTTGTGTTTGAGCTTCAACCAACTTAAGTTTACAAAACATTTCAGCTTTTCAGTTTTGCTCTGTTCAGGTGTTGGTCTTGAGAGAGCGCAGTTGTAACATGATGATTATACAGTGAAAGGTAAGGAAAGCTGGCACTCACTCTGGGAGTCGGGAGGATATCCTGTGGAAACGGCCTCTCCTCTCCACCGGCGCTCAACTCCTCCTCCTGTGAAACCGGCGAACATGCCTCAAAATCTGTGTGGCCCAGATCCTGCAAATACTGGAACAGCGGAGAGTTCTGGAAGAGCGAGAGACATTTCAAACAGAAACACAAATGAATCACTAATAAAATGTCTGAAACGATGCAAAGGGAAAAAAACGTGCCAAGTTCTTTGAAATGTGTTATTTGTAGATCAGATCATTTTCTTTAGGTTACACGATTTGAAATATAATAAAAAGGTGAAATAATTGGATATTTTTCAAAATAAACTGTCATTTTTAAGAGACTTCTGACTTTAAACTGTCATGAGGATCTACAGGATTTATTTTCAAAACATTTGAAGCCCTTTATATTAATTCAAAATATAACACATTCATCAGAGAAGACACGCTTTTATTAAAAATAAATGTTATAAATTATTCCTGTCACAGAATTTAAACACTTCTCATAAACATTTACACAGCACTACTGTTCAGTCCATGTGTCATCCGATGCAGCAGCCACTCTTTCATTAAGAAAACATGGAAGAATAACATGATTAACCAATGAGTGAGGATAAACAGAAAGAGAAAGACACAGGACATGATTAAGATATTCCTCACAGGAAGTTAAATGCGGGTCTTTCTCTGAGTGGACAAACAAATTATTTCCTGTCATCTTCCTCTCTTACCTCTGCCTCATACCTCACTCCTGCCTCAGATCGTCTTAAACGCATCATCGCTCAACAGTGGACATAAAACAGATGTTCTCCCCGGTCCCGATTCCCAAGCAAAGATCCAGAATCATGGGTTTATTTCCACCACTCAGAGGGCAAGATTACCGTAGGCTTTGGATTTTAGTTGCTAAAGAGGTTTATAACTCTCACATTCCCGTTTCAGTCAAATTCTGTGCTGAGGTAACCTGCCTCACATCATGAACTTTGGATCTTGTGCTCTAAAGCTCATTTCCAATGAGAGGAATTGGTTGGTGTGTGTTTATTGATGCGAGAGAGCAGATAAACTGTCCTCAGGCAAAAGACCTCATTTCAGGACACCAAACGAGAGCATATTGAATCTAACTTTGCTTTTTTAAAGACGTTTGAATTGTATGTAGCCATACACAATAAATAAAGTAACACAAGCACACAATATATAAATATATTGACACAAGAGAACTCAGATTTACTGCCCTACTGACAAACACTGTTTCAACGCTTACAATGTAGCTTAATGAGAGACGCTCTAAATATTCACTCAACTGGGTGGCACTTTAGAAATAGGATTTTGGATTTCCATCTAAGCAGGTAACAGGTGTAGCCAACAGACAAAGAGTAGCTGAACTGCATACTGTTGCAAATTGTTAAAAATACACCTATATTATTTCTTCTGTAAATAAGAAATATATTGGGTTGGTCTAGGTAAAGCAAACTGTTACACATCACTTTTTATATGGCTATTTCATAGAAAGCTACTTATAATACATGACCTTTCCATGGATGGAATAACATAATGAAGGTCTAATCTATATCAGGGTATGTCATAGTATAAATTCTCTGGTGAGGTATCAATATATAGCAACAGTGAGTCAATACAAGTCTGGTATGACATCAGAGGCCCATACAGACCGTTAACGTTATTTTAATGCAATATAATAAAGCAGACCACAACAACAGAAAAACAAAAGCTATGTTAATTGTTCTATGTTGGTATATCAAAAAGTAATGTGCTGTACTTAGACTGTACAGTATTTTGGGTAACTTCTTGGAGCTTAGTTGGTCCAGCATGACAAAGACAATATCATGGGTTTGATATCCATGGAATATATGCCTAAGATATGTATAAAATGTACACCTTAAATGTACTATACGTTGTTTTAGATCTACCAAATGCATTCATCTAATATGTTCCCAAACTTTGTCAGCTACGCAGTTTGCAAGATTCTGAAACCAAGTTGCCCAAAAATTGTCCTGTGGTCAGTTCACTAGGTTTTGAAACACTGCTGCCCAGAATGTTGTCTAGGGAGGCAGCTCTGTGTGGTTTTCAAACACACCCTTTGAATCAATATCGGATGTCTTTAACAACATATTAAATGCGTACAGCAAATATACACCGTGCTGCGGTCTATATTTTCCTGCACCCAGACTGATTCACAAGCAGCTCTAATACAGAAATGCACAGAGAGGGAGGAGTGCCGTGTTATCCAGTGGCTAAGCGCAGGCTGCTAACAGCGCATCTATGACAGATACTTGACGAGCTGCTGTCTCTCTTCATGTGTTTGGATGAAAACTAACCTCGAACACAACTTCTTCATCAAAATCCTCAGTCATAGCTCTCCGCCATATGCGTCCATCCGTTGCGCATGCTGGGATTGTAGTCGAGACAAATTACAGGAGGATTTCTATAGCTTCAGCTCAGTGCGCAGAAACACGCTATGGCTTGAACTACAATTCCCATGAATATGAGCTCTTCTTCTTTTATTTGGTAGCGGTTCTCACATTATGGGAATGCTGCCACCTAGGGGTTGTCGGTCTCAATTTCGGTATAGTGTGATTTACAAGGGAAGTGTACTCAAATAGATTAACTGTATTCTGTAACTGCATAGATTTACCCATCTTGGCTCACTTTTTAAATTATTCTTATTTCAAACAAATAAGCAAACAAAAACTTCTACTCATTAATTCATGTGAAATAACTTTTTGCTTTATTTGTTTACGATGTGTGTTTATTATACCTAATAATGTCTAGATAAGAGGTGTGGAATAAAACAACACTACTGGGTTGTTACTGTATTCTTTAACAGAATCAGTTTGAATTCAACTATTAAATCCTTAAATAGACATCCTTAATATCATAACTTCTAGCTTCTTCGTTTAAATTAGTTGTACATTCGTAAACACATACTTCACATAGAAGTACGTGCACTAATAGGTTAGTGAATGAAATATCTCTGTATGCCGCAAACTCCTGCCACTAAAAGGATTTTTAACATTAAAGTTTGGTCAAGAGGTGGTCAATGTTTTGTAGCCGTTGCGAATTGTTTATTTGACTCGATTCCTTTCATTCGAAGTAAATCGCAAACACGACTCAATCAGTCAGCTACGAATTCGTGACTTTTCTATTGTGTTGGTTGTAAGTGGGTGTACGTTGCAATAAACTAAATGGGCATGACTATACGCTACTAATGAAGAAGCGTTACTTATGTGAGTCACTTTTCATTAATGAGAAAAATAAACGCTTGAATCAGGGGAAAATATTTTTACTTAAATAATTCATAAGGAATGTTCAAATGAATCGATTCTGTAGGATGAGTCGCTAATGCAGTGTGGTTACTCAACGCTAGGAGCGCCTCTGGCGGTGGATTTTAGGACGTTTTTATTGAACTCCTGCTTTCGGTGGACTTCGCCGTTTCAGGTTTACAAAAGCTGGTGGCAAAATCTTTGGAAAGCATGGATCTCGTTTTGACTTTGTAGGAGGACAAAGACCTTGGATGACCTTATCAAGACAGCGAGTTGTCTTTGTTTTTCGGACTTGCAATGGCCATTGCTAGAAGAAAGGAGCCTAATCTCAAGAAACTGTGCTAAATGTAGCCCATTCAAGTAGTAAAGTGATTCGTTTGGGGATCATGAGTACAGGTTAGTTTCCTGGATGAATACACGCACGCTACTTCTTTAAACGAGTAGTCCACACTGATGCGTCAGTTATTTAGTACATTTATGGTAAAATGTTGCGATAGCAAGCGATTTCTTTAGAGGTCTTCCAAGTGTTGCAACCCGTCAAACTTTATTAAAGCAGCAGCCTCGCTGTTTCTATTCTGTTAGAAGCTAATATTGTGCTAACGGGACGAATTCCCCAAAACAAGAGCAACAAGAAATTCGAGGATGGAGACGGTAACGGAAAGATGTTGTTTTGATTTGGTATGGGTTGTTTATTGGTATTTTCTTCGCAAAACTGGAAAAATCAGCGTGATCTAGGTTATTTTTTCCCGAGTTATCAGCACGAGATACTTTGATTGGATTTAAGCCTTTTGTTTGAACTTTGTCTGATTTCCTTTCCCGATCTTTTGCTTTTAAGTGTCAATAACCAGTTAGGAACGAGTTTTCATGTGTGCTCTTTGGTCAGTTTGGACTCTGTGAAAAAAGGTAGCTGAGGGAATAAAGAAAAGTCCCGTGATTTTCTTTCCACGGCTGTAAGGAACTGTATCAGTGCACATCCGCCTGATGACTCGGTTTCGCGTGCCGCTCGTGCACACGCAGGGATTTCTGCGCGAGAGTTCGTGAGTTCTGGTGAGTTATACTGGGCTCGTGTACGGGCCCGAGAGACGCTTAGAACAGCACGAGATACGGGTCAGGGATAAGCGTCCGGTCCGGGTGCTGGTGGAGGAGGAGGAGGGCGCCTCCGGGATTAGTCTTGGATTGCTTTCCTTAGAATGGGAATACCGCATTTCCTCTATGGAGCATCAACCTTATTAAACCGAAAGTTTACCGTATCATGCATCGTTCTAATCTTGGATAAATATACATAGGGCTACACAATGTTTTAGTGCTATTATCAGTTCTCGATACACGGTCATTCTGTCCTTACAGTATAACAACAATAAACAAAAAGTTGCAATAGAAACGATCGTTTATGTCGTCGTTAATACTATCTCTCTCAAACAATGTAAACAGGCTTACTGTATTATTGTCACTTCGTTATTTATATTGTCACTATTTTTAAAATATGTAAAAGAACTTATACACAAATGGACAACTTTATCATATTAAAACTTTATTTTGTCGCAAGTTATGATATTACGCTATCACTTAATGCCTTGTAAACCACCGGTCTATAAATCATAATTCGGTCTATAAATCAAACTTGTAATGTGTTGACACATTATAAGAATGACAAAGAAAAACACAGTTTGTGTGCAAATAGAAGAGGCAGGAAGTTGCACCGAAATGTAGGTAAAACCTCTAAACATGTTCAATATATTAATCTAAAATAATTTTGTGGTACAAAAACGTTCATTTTTGAATTTCTGTAGCATGTTTTGTCCCAAGGGTCCCATTTTCTGGGCCCCTTTTCAGTGTTTTATCCCATGTCGTAGGATCTCGCATGTTTTTGAATTAAAAAAATAGATCAAATTAGTTATGATGTTCAAAGGTCAATGCATGTTGGGTTTTTCTAGCTGCATTTCAGTTTTGACCTTAGGTATGACCCATAATTGTGGAGTGTTCAGTTATGTGCATGTGGTATGTCTGTTCATGGAATTCATGGAATTCTTTTTCTCTGTGTGAATTTATGTAGGAATGAAGAAACCACCAGTCGCCCCCAAACCCAAGCTGGTTCAGCCGCAGAAACCATCCCCTCCCCCCATTGCTCCAAAACCCGAGATCCTCCAGCCTTCACCCTCGCCATCTACACTTAAGAGGGGGAAACCTGCTGTTGCCCCTAAGCCATGCCTGCCCAAAGTCAACCCTCTGGTTCCTCAAAAAACGCTGGAGCTAAAACAGGATCCAGGCAAGACCCTGCTTCCCCCTGGCTCCAAAAACGGGGGTCCCACTATACTCCCTTCACACCTGTCACATTACATTATACCTCCCTGCCCTCAGGATGATCTCTTAGGCAACAGTAAATTAGAAAGTTCAAAGGAAATAAGTGAAACACCAGAGGTAGGTATTTTTAAAGAGGGTGAAAACCCAAAAGAACAGCTGTGTTGCCATGATATTCAAGATCAAGATGACCGATCTGAAAAGGAACAAATCCCAGCTCCCACAGAGGCACAGGAAGAACCATGCACTCTTACTTTAGTGAATAATCTGGCAGGTACACAAATACAAACTTCTGTCCAGGTCCCAAGACATAGCCATGCTGAACCCCTGCAGGAACAGGACCAGTCTGCAGAGCTGAAATGGACTGGGAATTCCAGTGTTGACTCTTGTGCAAGTGAAAGTGTTTGTGTCCCAGCTCCACCCAGCAAACCACTCCCTGTACCCCACCCACGGCGTCCACGTAGAGTTCTACTTAGGCAAAATATTGTGGAAATTGCACCCTTGGATACTCAAACAGATATGCAAACAACAGTTTCTGAACACATACAGACAGACACATTGTTAGACAATCCTAAGAACACTTCACCAGCCTGTCACACACAGATGGACACACTCCTAAATTCATGTTTTTCTAACGAGAACACAGAAAACACGGACACTGACTCCTCACCCAGCATAGATGCTTTGCACAAAATAGACTGTTCTTATGGTGCACAGACTGAAGACACGCCTCCTCAGACAGACTCTACCCACTATTCTACTCCAACAAATGGTGCAACTCTAGCTTCTGTGAACAAATCTACTGTAGAAGGGTCACAACCTCCAGCCCCACCCCCTCGACAGAAGTCCCTACCACAAACAGATGATTCCTCATACAAGACCTCATCATCAGTGGATAATCTGCTTTTGCACTGTCACTCTGACCCTCACAGTTCTGTGGTTAAAAGTGATGATGAGGGCGTGCAAATCAATGATGATGATGATGATGATGATGTAGCATATGGAGATTTTGCTCGATACCCAGTAACCCAAAGCCTTCCTAAACAGATTAAGCTTAGCTGTGGACCACAATTTATGGCAGTAACCAAGACATCTTTGAATAGGGAGGAGAGCTCACCGAAGGTCATGCCCAGAAAGCCCCAGAGAAACAGCCTTCCCGCATCTGTTGTGTTGCGGAAACAAAACACTCCTCCACAGACCGACACGCCTCCTCCACTGCCTAACTCCAGCCCTCCCATATTCAGAGAACTTCCTGCACCTCCTCAGGAGAAACCATCATGGCGTGTCGCCCTGCCTAGCATCCCTCTCTTTAACAGGAGCCAGCCGACTCGTAGTAACAGCCAACCACAGACTGAAGGTGCAGGACCTGTTTTCCTTAAACAAAGGGCAAAGTCGTTTTCATCCGCAGATCTTCAGCGAGTAGACACGGGATCTGAACCCAGTGAACAGTTGGTGCGCTCTGATCAAGGACGACGTAGTCTGCGAAAACTCCTAGAGCTGCGCGTTTGTGCGCGCTTTCTTCCCAAGTTGCTTCGCAGTGGACAGTCTCTTGATTGCACGCGCGCTGATGCGGAGTATGAGGACCATAAAGCCACGCCCACTAACCAGGTCGCCCCTGGTGATGAGGAAGCTGCTCAGGGTGATAGTGAAGCTGACTGTGGGGTGGAATATGAGAATGTTCCATTATATGAGGAGATTCCAGAGTACATGAACCTGCCCTGGGTCTATTCCAACCAGGACGTTGACACATGCGTGTATGAGGTGCAGGAACCATGTGAGATTAACAGGTAAGATTTTGATTTGAGGAACACACTAATCTAGATAAAGTATATGCACTCAGTCTGTAATTCAGGTTGTTGTTTTCACGTTTATGGCAACACAAGCTTTTGTTTGGGTCTTCTGAATTACGTTTGCCGTCCAGTTTCTTGCCAAATCCAAGCTGCCATTCAAATATATAAACGTCCTTTAAAGGGTAGCTGTTGGTAATGCCTGATTAAAAGGCTTTAATGTTCTTCAGTGATAGGTCAATATATCAGTCAGGACTATTTATCAGAAGATTTTTGGCTCTGTTGAGATTTTTGGACTGTCCTGTAATGATGCCTGCTTTGCAAATCTTTGTGACATATTTGCCAATAGACAATAAACAGCTTCTCTTTTCAGCTTTTTTGGTGAATTTAAAATAATTTATTAGTAATTTACTGTTGTGTGAAATAAATTATTCCAGGGGTACCGTTTAAGGGCCAAGGGAGGATTTTGTTTTCACTTAGGCCGTGTTTGTGCACAGTATATTTTCTGTGTACTTTCCATGGATAAATACATAAACATTACACACATACAAAATACATTCAGAAATCCAGTGGTGAATTGGGGCTCTGCCAATTTTGCATCTGTTTATCATTGTCGGCGGTTGTGATTTCTAAGCACATTAAAACATGGCAGCTATTAAAACATGACAAATACAGTAGTGTATTACCAAGTGCCAATGACCAAAGCAGCGGTTATGTGTGGGATCAAATATCATCATTTAAAACCTGCTGAGCAGCAAATATTTTTTTACTAGTAGAGTAGTTTTGGTAGTTTGGTCTGTGTGGTCATGTAAGGGTGTGTGTGAGGGTTACAGTCCACTCATTGAGTCCAGGTTGGGCTGTTTTCCTGTGGGTTATTTTCAGTGGCCAGAGCAGGAAATGTCTGAAGAGAAGAGAGCTGAGCCACTGGAAAATAACCTCTCTCTCTCTCTCTCTCTCTCTCTCTCTCTTTCTCCCACACATTTCTTTCTCATTCTCAGAATTTTAAACTCAGATCTTTTGCCTCACAGTCTTGCTTTATCATTACATTTACAACAAAGTAGCAAAAAAGCATGATTCATCATTCTGAATTTAAACAAACTGCTGACTGAAATCTTTGTTATGAAACATCACAGCCCCATGATGAACATTTCTCAGCAGTGTGTGGATTCCATTGTATATATAGCAATCACATTGCCTACACATACTACATTAAAATTACATTATTGCATAATTTATATTAGTAGTGCTTACTAAAGCAAGCTCATATTTGCTCCTATTTAAAGCTTTTCTC
>JAZGTJ010007479.1:0-22779 GCA_036877575.1 Botia almorhae
CACCCATTACCCCCAGTGAACAACGCCCCTTTTCAGAAAGTTTTTCAAACCAGAGGTGTGAAAAAGCACCACTGAAACAGGGGGGTGTTGTGACCCTTTAAGATTTAATTCCAAAGGGAAACATTTAATTGCAGAAAGGACTAGAAATGGGAACACGCTTTTATGTAGTGATGTCATCATGTGACGTTTGATGCTAATACGCATAGCACTGTATTGTTTTATACAGATTTTATACAGACCAAATAATACAGATACCTCTGGAAAACGAAGAGACACTTAGAATGTATAAATGACAAACAAAACACAAATTAAGTGACGTCTGATGTAATGACGTCTGAATAATATGCTAATGTTAAGGGATAAAACAAGAGAAAAAGCTAAAATATACGAATTTAAATGTGGCCTTTTAACATGAAATTATGGATAACAAGAGAAGACAATAAATAAATACAAAGAAAAATGATGAGGTTTGTTTCTTGTAACGGTTTGTAATTGTGTCAGGAAAATGATGTGGTGAATGTTAAGCGTTTTGTCACATTTTGTGTTAATGTGTTTCTGACGTTTTGTGGGTTTTTCGCAACATGATTGATGAAGTCTTTACAAATGTATTCAAGAAACTGGAAACAATTGAACAGCGTTGATATCATGTTTCTTCTGCGCCCAAATGACTTTCACAGGTGTAAACTTGTGGTTGATTTAGGTGTACTTCACAAATACTCAAATACTTAGAAAACAAATACTCTGAATATGTTTTCTGTCTGGGCAACTTAATGTATTACTCTGGTAGTGTAATGATTAAAGGTGCAAGAGCCCCTGTGTTCAGCCTAATGAATTAATTCATTAAGTTAACAGTAAGTTAGCAACAGCTGCACGAAACTCACTCTCAATCACCACTAGCATTAATGTGGTTTAAACTTAGATTACCAGCTGGAGTTAATTAATACAGTATCAACAAGTAACAGGTCTAACATTAATCATAGTCTAACATGTTTTGATTCTTCTTCAAATGTTTTTGCGGATGAACAATAGCCCACGAGGGCCTCAGGACAGATTGCCCAGCGCATGCATTTCACCAGCTGCCAACTTCCTCTAAGAAAAGAGCCAAGCAGCACTGAGACCTCCGTATGTGTAATCAGATTGATGATGGGATGTCCCAGAGGGATGTGCGTCCAACACACAACACTGTTACAACACAGTTTCCCCACAATGTCCTAAAAACTGACCTACAATATGTGCTGGAATCCGGCGCACATATGGAAATTGCTAATAGTCCCTTTAAAGCTGCAGTACGTAACTTTTCTGGGTTAAAAATGAAAAAAAAAAATCAGGTATTAAGCAATACATGACAGATCAGCGTTCAACATGGTCTCTTTATTGTACCCTGATTCACAACGATTTATAATTTGAGCTGTCGGGTCCGATTTCACAGAAAACATCAGTTTGGTTTCATTTGACCTTAACGTGTGCAATGCCAATTTCGTGAAGTAACCTGCAATTTAACGTGTCAAACAGAGATGGCGGTAGGGAGGCGAAAGTTTTCAGATTGCAGCTTTAAGGTGATGCTATAATGTAAGCAAAACCCCTGAGAACAAGCTGTGGAACTTTTGGTGACCTTCATAAAAGCAACAGAATCAATTTTGCGGTTCCCAATGTTGGGCTTTGTTATTCAGCGGCCATATTGAAAATGCATGATGTTCTGATCGGGTCAAATCTCTGTCTGAGATGATTAGAAAAAGGGCTGTTTGGCTTTTAGCTAGTCCGCTTCTAGCAAACACCTCCAGGCACATATTTTGGTGTGGTGATGACTGTAACAGGCATCCCCCAGCATGGGAAATGTTTAGTCTGGGCCTTGTTGTGTTCTTGACATGGGCTGCTGCTTCAGATCGAGGCGCGTGGTTATAAATAGTCAGAGACTGCATTAAATGGACATGACAGGCCGTTATTTGACCTCAGCGAGATATATCAAATCTCTGTTATTTGTTCATCTATCTATGTCAGTGTGGTTTTGCAGTAGAAACACTAGTTTGAGGTTAAGCAGGTTTATGTATTGTTCTTACTGTATCTTATAACAAGTCTGATGATATTCTAATGCTGGTAATCCTGTGTGTCTTATAATATCTCTTTCTCAATAACAACCGGAGTAAATTAGTCCTCTGAGAACCTGGTAAAGCAATGATCTGTGACAACTATCCCTGAGCTATTCTATCAAAACACAGGTTTGAGAAAGACTCCCATGATATGTTACAACACCAGAAACCACAATTCTACTAAGTGTTTGGCCTGCGTGTTCTACTAACTTGTTGGCATCATAATGCATTTGTTGACTGGAGATCATTTATACGTGTTTTAAGTTGAACAGGTTGTGTGTATATTTGCTGATGTTTCTCTCCACTGCTTTTAAACTAGTCAAACTTCTTCAGTCTTCTGCAATTGGTAATTTAATATGAGACTAGTTATTTGCATAGCTCACAAAACCAGACTTTAATGGTTTAGTTTAAAGTGATATTTGAATAACTAATATTTCTTGGGTTCTGACATTCTACTTGTTTATTCCAGTAACCAATCCACATGTTTTGGTTGAATTTTTTTGAACTACTAAACTCATAAATTTGACTCAGTTTTGAAGTTTCATTTCGAAAGTTTGACAACTTTTTTCTTTCTGTCTACTTAACACACACTTAACTGTTGTTATAAAACAGCACAGACTGCACATACAATGTTAAGACAACATCTTAAAGGTTGAAATACCCTTCTTTGTTGTTCTTTAGCTATATAAACACCACCAGTATCTGTTGCTTACGACTCTGTTGAATCAGAAGTGTATTCAGAATGAGACAGGTCTTGTTTAGCCTTTGCTGCAATCTCATACCTAAGTACGGTCTCAAAGATTCTTTGTTTGTTATGAAACTTTGCTTTGCTTACATGTGTACCACAGTTTAGACAGCTGCTTGCAACGTGTTTGTTTTCTGTAGATGTCTGGAGCATATGGAAAATGATAAATCGTGGATGACTCCACATGGTAAAGCTGAGACATCTGTAGACTCTCAATATTTAAAGTTATTGCAGCCCTGAAATCATTTATTCTCTACTTCAAATAAATCTTAACATATTAAACATAAAGAGTGCCTACATAAAGCTTTTGATCTAAAAGACTTTATTCATCTGTAATCTGTAACAATCTGTAACTTTTGCCTCTTTACCGCCTTCCCTGTTTAAAACATAAAATTGCACGTCACTTTACATACTTTCTTGAACACTGATCTGTCATGTACTTGCACAATAACTGATTTTGTTCATTTTAAGCGCAGACATTATGTATGGAATGTAACGGGCACTTATTTTAATCTCGCTTCATTTAACATTGCAGAAACGTGAAGATCTTTCTGAGGAGCTTTAGGAACTGAGGAACCAGCGTGCTGTAGTGTGGGAACTTTTCAGAACGCGGAGAGGCGAGTGGGGGGCAAAACAATCCGTCTCCATGGGAACTAGCTCAGCCTTCTGTCAGAGAGAGAGAGAGAGAGAACAGAGAGAGAGAGAGAGATCTCAAGTAGGGAGGGATTTACCTCGCTTGATAAAACATGTCTGGAAGTTTAGGAAAAAGTTCCAGGTATTGCCGGCAAGATCGATGAGTTTGACCATCGCCGTGCGCGTTTATGAGAAAGCGAGCACAATGGCACGTACAGCGGGAGGTTTCGTTCAGGTAAAACTTTAATCTTCATTCTTGCGAAAAGTTACACTGTATGAAAACGAGCGCGACCAAGGGCAAACAAAGGCGGTGTGTCCAAACCTAGTGCTCCGCTGACTTACACACCGTCCGAAGCATCAGAAGTGCCACGATGCGCAAAAATGTGGTTTGGATCTCACTGCGTTTTGAGACACAGCCAAAGCGGGGTAGCCTACATCATGAATCTGTGTTGTCACTATCCTCTCATGTAGTTAATTTTAAAACTTGTATTTATTGTTTTAAGGCCATTTTTTATTGTAATGTGTTTTACCTTATTTGGTAACTTTTATGCATGTTGGTGGATTTGTTTACTCAAACATGTATGTTTGATGTTATGTTAAGATTATGTTTTGATAATGACGTATTTTATTTGCGAAATAGTCTCAAGGTCAAGTTTAGTTGGCGTCTTTCTTAAGATGAGGATAAAACTCCGCGTGTGGCGAAATAATCCAGTTTGCAGCTGAATCAGAGAGTATTTGCTTAATGACATATTTTATCATTCCTATATCTTTCCAGTACACAATTTGATCACACCCACAAGCATACACATTCAGTTTACTTAATCATTCTGGAATGTAGAGCGCCCCCTGCGTTCGGTTTAGGCAGCTACTGCAGCTGCAGGCCCTTTGGGAACAAACTGTCTATTATGCTTCTGGAACAATGACCCTTCCTTTTCATTGGTCTGAATCTTCAGCCACTGTGTTCATGCGAGCCACTCTGTTCTGTGTCCAGTGGTTGCGCAATATGGATCAGGGTGGGATGTCACCAAACCTTGAACAAAACAGGTCCTAGTGGTGTCGTAATATATAATATAGCCTTCGCTTAGGGTCATGGGCTTAGTTGGTTCATAGCTTGGCATTCAGCTGTAAGTGTGATTTTTGTGCACACACTGTGTCAGCTGAAATAACAGGGACCCAGCTAACATGTAGGTTGTAAGAACGTTTTCCTAATGTTTCTCCTATGTAACAAAATGTTAACAATGTTATGTGGAAAGTATCAGGAATGTTCACAGCGTTCGTTTTTTTAGATGTTGTTTTAACATTATTGCTTGGTTTTAAGAACATTTAACAAACGTTTTAATGAACTTCTGTAACGTTTTTAAAACATTCCACTAGCAACTTGTCAATAACATTTTTTAATATATGATATGTAACGTGTTGCATCAATGTTACTGCAAGAATGTTTTTGATAGCTTTGAGAGAACATTTAGAGAATGTTAGTCTACGTTCTGAAAACGTTTCCTGTTAGCTGGGGATCGCACCCTTGGTCCAAACTCTTCTCTGCAGTTGTAATTCACATCACTTCTCGCAGTATTTTTGGAAAATGTACCTTTATCCTTTATTTTTCCTCCGATTCCAATTGACTTCCATAGTCACTTATGCGTTATTTTGATTCTGTAGCTTCACAATAGCAATTTGCATCATGTTAATTGTTTTAATAGTTAGATGTCTGACCTTCAGATCTGCCACAGAATATTATAAACCATTTGACATCCGGGCTTAATAAAACACTTTACTACCGCCTCATATCTAGAAGATGAGTCCCTTATAATTAACCCTGGATAATTGTCTTCAGTCTTGGGTGTGGAGTTTTAACAGGGAACATGTTCCTCTGAAGTTATGTCATTGGTATTAGTCAGAAACGGCACCAGCTGTCAGTTTGCTATACAAATATACAAGACTGACTGGACTGTGTAACATCCTTCTAATCTTGCTTGAACAATAGTTAAGTGTGATTTTCTTGGCGTGACCCAACTGTTTACGAGGACTAGTTCACCTAAAAATGAAACATCTGTCATTATTTGTTCACCCTCATGTCGTTGACTGTGGGTGTTTACATGACCGTTTATAGTGATGTCATATCTGACAAGCTTCAGAAAGGACCAAAAATATAACAACTTAAACAAATGTGTGTTTCTTACACATGGAGTATAGCATCTGCTTTTTGTTTTCCAAATATTTTTTATCTTTTAGTGAACGATTCTGTCTCTCTACCATCATCTCTGCTACTGACCAGCGCGTGACCAGTTGGAAATTTAGTAAAAAATAATGTATGCCTATTTTTTTGTTTAATGTCATTAAATAGAAATGTTTCAATAGCTTTAGCTGTAGTAAACTAGTAACATAGTAACATAAACTAGAAACTCCGTTCCGTTTAACTTTTCGGATTCCCACGTCGTCATGCACAGCATTCCAGTTTTCTCAGTGCCCTTGCGCTAGCGAAGGACAGAACTGTAAACAGCTGAAAGAAAATACAGAATAAAAAGCGCTTAAAAATTGGTTCCATCTGGCCTGTCCAGTCAGCACTATGGGAGCAAGGCATCGTGGGTATTGTGTGGGGAGTGTGCAGCTGCTGGGCGCTGCGACAGGCCAACTTCTACAGTCCATGAAAAGCTCATCAGGAAAGACATTTGGGCAGCTCGACAGGGTATGAAAATCCCACCAACCCACAGCCCCCCAACCAGGGACAAACTCTGTCATTATTCAGAGACTTGGGATTGAAACCAAGTCTGAAGGGAAAACACACCTCCTCCAATCTAAACACGAAAAACTCGTCTGATAACAGCAGCATGAACATGCGCCTCATGCAGTATGTAAATCTCAGTGAGAGACCTGATGACAACCATATGATGGTGCGAGCTACAAGCCCAGAATTGGGTCTCTCTCTCTCTCTCCTGTGGTATTTATGCTGTAATCCAACCCCGTTCTCACACAGTCATGTCTGATTTGGTAATAACAACACAGACTTGGAGTTTACAGGGTACAAGGAAAGAAAGGAGGAAGAGAAATTGCCTTCTGTGCGAAAGAGTCTCCAGTGAACGCGCAAACCATTTTATTGTCTCTTAGGGGTGATGAAGTTCAAGAGCAGCTGAGAATCTACACTGTCTTGTGTGTCTGCTGCTTGTTTTAAAGAGATTTCTGAGGAGTGAATGTTTTTAGCGGCTCATCAGTGGACATATGAATCATTCTGCCAAAGAAATTAGGCACAAGCATTGTGTATTGTGGGAAAGCAGAAATTAGATGTGATTAGGATTAAATCCTCTATTTAATCCTAATCTATTTTTGGAACTTTTTCATTTTACGTACACAGTTATTTAAGGTAACGTCCGTTTTATTAACTTGCTTTTTGCCTCTTTTTTTTTAAAACTTGTCTTTAGATTATGAAGATTACGAGGGCACATTAATTAAAAAGAAATACACAGATAAATTATGAAAACAATAAGAACTGCAATATTTCATAAAAAAATAAGAATAGTATGTTTTGATTTTATATTATTAATAACTTGCTTTGTTCACGGATAACTTGGCAAACCAAGCAGGCCACAAGTTCTCAAAAACGTACTTTCAGAACAAACTTTCTGCCGCACTGGTTTCGAACCCTCATCCTGAAAGTTTCTGGGCTTGTGGTATCGCAAGTTGCGCCACTCGGTTGACACACACGATTAGGGTTATTGACTTTAACTGAATCCCTCCTGGTAAGTTAAAAAATTCCCTACATTCAGCTTCAGTGTTATTGAACGTGTGGTTTGATGGACAGGGCAAATATTAGTGCATTCTTGAGCACTGCTCTGTCAGCCAGTTGACCTGTCGTCACTGATGAGGTTGATGCCCTGCGGTCTCGTCTTGAACTCAGAACATTCCTCACTGTGTCATTTACCCATAGAAGCTGGTCACACAGTGTTTGTTTGAACCAGCGATAAAGAAGCTTCTTTTTAAACCGCTTTCTGTTCTGCCTTCCCTGTCATTTAAATATGAGCTGTTTTTGGAGTCATGAGATTAAGTCATTGACATCTTTGTTTATCATGGATGGAATCTAATGTGTATAATATCTGTGTGCCGTATCCTGAAGTAACTGCGACTTGCCATCAGAATCTGTTTCATGCATCAGAATCTGTTACTTGCACCAGAATCTGTTACTTGCATCAGAATCTGTTACATGCATCAGAATCTGTTTCATGCATCAGAATCTGTTTCATGCATCAGAATCTGTTACTTGCATCAGAATCTGTTACATGCATCAGAATCTGTTACATGCATCAATTGGCAAAGTCCAGGATGATTTCGGTGCATTTCATGCAGGTTTTAAGATGCAATCCGTAGCTTTTCGGGTTAAAAATGAACCAAAAACAGTAGTTGAGTTACTGCAGCTTTAAATAATCTCAAATCCTTTACAGTGTTTTAATGACCCCTGGACCTCTCACACTATGTTCAGTATGATTATTAGGGTTATAGGAGTGTTTGTCAGTTTTTCAGGAATGGGTGCAGCGCTTGCGCTTCCTGTTGTAGATCAATATCTGAGTGAATGAGAGGATTGTTTCTCACTGCTTTGAAATGGTGCCTGAGAGCAGATGAGAGGGTCACATGACCGTTGAGCAAATTAAACATGATAACTGGTGCAATAAATAATGATGAATGTTGAATGACGCTCCTGTTTAGTAGAAGAGCTGATATTAACTTGACCTTCATTTCCTATGAAAGCAATAGGCTGTCGTGCTTATGTGTCACCTTTGAACAGCTCAAAAGATTCAATCTGACTGGAAAAAGTTCCACAAAACTTTTGCCCCCCATGTCATGGAAAAAGAAAATATTTACATTTTGTGCAGGTGTGTTTAGCCACAGTTTTATCTTGCTTTGCAGCTAGAATGATTTCCTCAATAATAACAGCAATAATTTGGACATTTTCAGCTGGAAATATTCTGTGTTAATCAGTGTTTAGGAAGTCATCTCAACCTTAGAGCAGCTGCTGTTATCGCAAACAAACCATTAACAGACTCAAACAGAACAATAACCAAAAGTACCCAGCTAACAAATTTAGGCTGTAGCATTTTCATACAAGTAACACAACTGTTAATGTTATTTTGAATGTTCTAGAAAAATTCCAAATGTTTTAGACATCATATTAACCTTACTGCTTGATTAAAAACGTTATTCAATTTTTAAAAAAATATGTAATGTTTTTAAAACATTCCACTAACTTCTTAATAACAATATATATAGATATGATATAGATATATAATGTTAAAAAGTGTTCTACTAATGTTAATTAAAAAATGTTTTGAGAACTTTGAGGGAACTTTGGGAGAACTTTTACCGAATGTTAGCCAATGTTCTCAGACTGTTCCCTGTTAGCAGGGTAGGATGTCTGAACACACTAGTATCTGAGCACTGCAGGTTTGGTTTGTAAAAGTGGTCGTTTACAGCTATCGTGTTCATCACAGTAGAAGATACCATAAATAATTAATCCGGAGCAAAAATAGACCATATGTTCTGGAGCCTGAATAAGAGCTAGCAGAAGAAGCTCCAGAAAGATTAAAAATGAAGAGGCATGTTCTGTGCAGTTCTCTGAACCAGGAAATGGCTGACAGAAGGAATGCTGTCTCTCCCCTCATCTGTCTCTATTGGGTTTTTAGCTCAGCTGCTGGTTGGCTGGTTGGCTGTAAACAAGCCCCCAGTGCATCCAGCTGCACTCAACCTCTTCTGTGTCTGAGTGCATGTCCACAACCAAACGAGCGAACACTTCTCCTCAGTGTGCAGAACCCCTTTTTTTCCACTTCTGCTGTCTGATGAGGCTTTTCTCTCTGGTCTGATGGGAGGAAGTGGCAGGCGGTCTGCACATGGCGCGGTGACCATGAAGGGAGGCTGACTGAGATGTGTGAAAGCCAGTTTTTAGTGGTTCTGGTGGTGTGAAGAGTCTGTGCTTGTGGTTAAGAGACAACGTCTGAGATCAGCGTTGTGTTTAGAGAACTAAAGAGTAAAATACAGTTGAAATCAGTTCCGTTTTTGCCTTAGCGACTAGCTATACAAAGTTTCAAATGTACGATTTTTAAATAAATGCTCATCAAAGATGTTCAAGCCTCGTGGCTTTAGACCGACAAAATGAAAACGCAGCACTTTCTTTCTCAGCCACTACCCGGATAACCGTGAACGTTCTCAGAACGTTGGTTAATGTTATCTAAAAAGTTATCTTAAAGTTATCAAAAAATGTTCTTGCAGTAACATTAGTAGAACATTTTTAACGTTATATCTTATATCAAAAACGTTATCCTTTTACCATGTTTGTTACTTAATGGAAACGTTAGGGAAACGTTCTTACAACTTGAAATTGTTAGCTGTGTAACCTGAGCGCCTCCCAAACCACAACTCCCAGAACCAATGTGTAAAACAAATATCTGCCATTTAACAGAGGCTTTTTATATATCCTTGGGTACAAATGTTCATGGGAAAAATCAATGACTATATAATGAACTAGGAGACTAGCTAGCCCTGTGCGTTTACATTTATGATTGTGTCACTGTCTTACCAAAGTATTTTTCTTACAGGTGAGTGAGTTGTTAGAAGGAGATGACTGCCAACAAGAGCTCCAAAGCTGCACAGAGAACAGGAGGGTCTAAAAGCCCTCAGGAAACCTCAGACAGGTGAGAGCCATGATGCTAACATGAGTCATCAACCTGTGGCTGTTGTCTGTGCTTTACTGTGTGCGGTTGGGACCATTAGGTAAAACAGCAACGTAAAATGCATTCACCACTAGTGTAAGCTGTGATATATCTACTTTGCAGCCTTTGCCAAATAAAAATGAATAATAAAGCAGTTTTTAACAGCAGGAATGAGCTAGCTGATTGTAGAGGCTTGAAAATTCATGTTTTGTCTTGATCAGCATCTATAAATGTTAGCCGCGTTGGGATTAGCCAAACTGTTACGACCAAACATGTTTTAGCCAGGCTTTACTTTTTTATCTCTGTAGAAAAGAAGCGAGTGTTGCATGTATGGACCATTACATGAACCTGTATGGATTGTATAGACCTGTATAGACCCTTATGTTGTTAGACACTCCCGTTTATTGTATATAAAGAGTAGGGTGCATTCTGCGCGCTCTGCCTTACACGGGTGCCGTGTCATATCTGACAGCTTTGTTTTACTGCGTTATATTTAGAATCGTGCTAATTCAGAAGTTCTCAAACTGTTCCTGGAGGCCTCAAATAGGTTTTTTTCAGGTTTCATTCATTGTGACGCTTTCTGGTAAGTATCGGATTGTTTTTGGATAAGGAACAAGTGAAAAACACTTTGTGAGGAGTGAGAGGAGCTGCTTTCGGAATTAACGTTGCACGCTCTCTGATGTCAGAGATGTTTATGAAAGGAAATTGTGATTTATGCGAATAAGCGCCGAGTAATATGACAACGTAGCTTCTGGTATCCGCTCGAGACCTTCTCTTTCTAAACGCGGATATTCAAGTTTAAATCACAGGTGAAGGAGAACAGAAGAAGAAGCAGATTTATGTCCGCCGGTGGTGACAGTAGGTAGGCCTAACCGAAAGAATAAGCGCTTTTTATAGCAAAGATAATAGTTACAAAAATAACTCCCTCATAGATGAAATACCCACATTTTTGTGGGGAGAACCTGCTGGCTCTGGGCTTGATATGTTGCTTTTGATGTGTGTTTCTGGAACCTCTTCGCTTTACCATCCTGGCATGGCTTTCAAACAGGAAGTGGCCTGTGGTTCGTATTATCCTCAAGAACCAGGAAGAGCGAGACCAGCATTTGGTCCATGTCTGGCCAGACCAGCTGGGTTCCCCAGAGCTAGGCTTGTTTTTACTGGCCCTGTCCAGTCTCTTAAAGAACCGTCTTAGACCACAGACACAAACTCGTGGTGGACTCAGTAAAGGAATTCAGGAACTGATGTTTGTCTTGTGTGAAGGACATTATCATTTCAAGTTATAGAAACAATGATTTATGTCTTGTGGAGGGGTGGTCCTGGTGGGATGGGGGTATTTTTAGACATGCAGTGTTATTCCATAGCAAACATGTCAATGTTCATTTGGTGAAATTGGCAGGCTCTCCTTTAATAACAATTTCAATTTCATCTGTTTGACAGGGTGAAAAATCACCCTGAACAGTGATTTCTGTGATTGTAAAAATCCAGTTGTAATATAAATACAAGCATTGATGTAAGGATTGGCCTTTCCAAACAATATTCTCCCAGCTGTCACGTTTAGATCATAAGAATGTTTCTCTAATGTTTCCAAATATCGTTAACAATGTTTAATGTTCTTGGAAACTTTCAAAACGTCCTGTTTTTTAGAACGTTCCACTGACAACTTAAGAATAACATTTTTGATATATATTATACATATCATTGAATGTTTCTATATCACTGATGTTTCTGTTTTTTTTAAAAACCTCTTAGAGAACATTTAGAGAACGTCAGCCAATGTTCTAAGAACGTTCCCTGTTCGCTGGGCTCCGTCTCATTTTGGCAGATTTGGACACCGTCCATTCCCCCCTTTGATTATCTGGGATAATACCCGTGTTTCTAAGCCAGGGGTTTATTGTAAAAGCTGAACCTTAAGCATCTGCTTAAACTCAGATTATATTAGTCAGACTCCAGCATGGCGTTTTTCAGTGTCACTGTTTAATGCTAAAAGGTCTTTGGCTGTATTTCCAGAGGACAGACTGTACTCTGTACTCTTGGGTTTAATTACCCTCTGAGTCTGTTCTGCTGTGCCATATTTTGACAAGTAAATTTGTACATTTTAGTTAAGAGCTTTCGGACAAAGAAAACCGCCTGTCACGATAGTTTTTGTGTTTTAGTTCTGCGGCGTCTGCACATTTTTGCGCTTTTTGAAACTTACCCAATCTCGGGCGCTGTTCCCTGCCATTTTAAAGCTAGGAAGAGCCAAAATTTTATGTATTATAACTCTATGATTCTGTTTGGCTAAATAAAGACAGTCATGTACCCCCAGCATACCTTGAGAGTAATGTATGGGCCAGTTTTAATTTTGGGTGAACTGTTTCTTTAAGAACAGAAGTTGAAGTGAAATTAATTTTTATTTGATCGCCAGATTTATTTACATATTCTCACGTGTAAATGTACAGCACAGCTGCGACAGTATGCACAACTTTTGGCTTACGGCAATAGATCATATAAATGCACGAGGAAAACCGGTGTTTAAATAATTGATGATGATGTGTTTTGAGAATGCATCACACGCACGGGCTGCTAGGTTTTAGGTGGCGTGGCGTTTCACTACCTGTTCTTATGAGAAGGGCGTTATGATGAGGTTTTTAGTTGATCTGTCCTAACCTGCACCCTGGATCATTCTCCTGGCTTCCTCCCAGCTTGCATTTGTTATTCTAACCACTGCTGTGACATCAGATCAGCCTGCCTCAGTTTAACGGAGGTGTGGGCCAAGTTGAGTTCAAGTTCTGGAAGCTCGTGAGCAGCATTAGAGTTTGGATGAGACGGTGTTTGTGTGTCTGAAGAGACTGAAATGAGGTCAGCGGAGTCTTTAATCGTATTGCCCAGCAGTGAGTGAACAATGAGCTGGAAATGATGAGAAAACAGAGGTGGACATGTAGGCGAAGATAAACAATTGCTACCCACAGCTAAGAGAAAACGCTGAGGGTTAGTGGGGGTGAGTTCCTCTATTTCTTATACCGAAAGTTTGAAGGTTTCAACAGCTTTTGATTGTGAGATTTATATGAATGTTCTATAAATTAATTATGTGAAAGAATTTATAGAGATGCGTTTTGACTGGTCTTCTGGGTTTATGTTGGCTTGGTGTGAGTGGATTTAGCTCTTTCAAAATGATGTCAAGATTCTTGTTTTTTATCCCAAAGTAGACATAACCTCACGAGCTTTGCCTTTCCAACTTTTAAAGTTCTCGAACTTGCATTTCCTGTAATGTTGCATAATGTTATCCCAGCTAATGTTTTTCAAACGTTGACTAACGTTCTATAAAAGTTCTCTCCAAGTTATCAAAAAGTGTTCTTGAAGTAACGCAAGTAGAACTTTTTTTATTGTTATGTATCCTATCCAAACATTGTTCTTGAGTTGTAAGTGGAATGTTCTAAAAATGTTTGAATAAAGTACTTATAACCAAACAATGAGTAAATAGCATTTTTGTTACTTAGTGGAAATGTTGGGGAACGTTCTCACAACCTAAAACTGTTGGCTGGGATGTTGGCAGATGTTCTGATTGGGGCATGTTGTGTCACAACCAGTTTTTCCTGTAAAAGTTCAGCCCAGTATTTGATTATTTAGGTTAGGAGAGAATTGTTTTTCTTTATTAGGGTAACTTTCCTTATAACTTATAAATAACACTATTTGGTCAAGCACACTTTTTAGAGAATGTTCAGTACCCTGCTGGTTGCTCTTGTTTCAGGTGTCAAACTGTGTCTCCACCCACGATTCTTTCACCTGGAAAAGATTCAAGTTCCTCTCACCTTGGTGGCACCGAAAACGCCAGTCAGCAGGGAAGGTACGCAAAAGCTAATGCCAATCTCTGGACCCAAAGAGACTGGAGCTGTAAGACTGCCAGTCTGAGAAGTGGTTCCTCACTCTCCACTGATTTTGAATGCCAAAGCAGGCTCACCAAATCCAGGAGCATTGCTTGTTTGGACAAGAGGCTCGACGTCCAGAGGCTATCAGGTGGTGATAACCAGGAGCAGAAGGAAAACCAACCACAACAGGGCCCCCCTGTGGGGGATGGATTGGGTACTGGATCCCTTAGCTGGAGTACGCTCTCCATAGGACCCACCAACAACCTTGTGCACAAACGCACTTTCTCACTCAGCTGTACTGGGACCTCAACTTCATCTGTCACCATACGCAAAAAGATCTCTGAATGGGAAGGTCGGAAGGTGGCTCAGACTAGGATGAGCCTTTGCCTGGAGAAGAGGCCTGGAGGTGGGAGTGAGGGTTGCCCAAGCCTGTCCTCACCCTGCAGCGAGAAGACCTTTGACTTTAAAGGTGTGAGGAGGATGAGCACAGCATTTTCAGAGTGTTCCTACCCAGAGACTGAGGAAGATGAGGGCATATCTGACAGAGAAGCTCCTGTAAGATTCCAGAAGAGGCCTTTAAAGACGGAGTCCTCTGGGATTTTCCTGCGTACACTCTCTGCACGGAAGGAGACCTCGGCTGTGCTGAGCAGGATACAAAAGATTGAACAGGCCTTGAAGGAAAGTCCCTCTACGTCACCACCACAGTATCTTAGCAATTGTTACAGTCTTGACAAGTCCAGACAGAAGTCTTTCACCTTAAGTGGGACAGAGGACTTAGACAGCATTTGTGGCAGCAAACGAAGCAGCATCTGCTCTGTGGCCACTGAGCCTGAAGCTTCTCCAGGCTCTGACAGACTCTCTAAGCTCAGACAGAGGTTCAGCATCTGCTCTACCAGGTCTGAGAGCCCAGAACTCCCTTCTGCGCAGGACTCTTCAGGACGCACAGTGAACCCTTTGCCCAAACCCAAACGAACGTTTGAGTATGATGCCAATAGGAACCACAGGGACGTGTTGCCCAGCAATGGATTACCTCCCACCACTGAATCTCCCCCTCCACTTCCCTCAACCCCAGCACCTGCTATAATGAGAAATTCCAAGACAGATGAAGGCTTGCCTAAGAAGTCTCAAGATAGGTAAGAAACGTGATTCTCTTCCACATTATATAAATGACACGCCTATAGTAGTATTTAGTTGGAGCACTCTGGGGATAAGTGTCTTGTTTAAAGCTGCAATCCATAACTTTTTTTGGTCAAAACTGAAGCAAGTACATGAGAGATTTGCAATGGTAAATTTATGGTAATGATTTATAATTTCAGCTGTCTGGTCTGATTTTGCAGGAAATGTCCACCTGTACACAGACAGAAGGTCTGACTACTATGTGTAGCGTTTCATATTTGTTTTTGAGAATAAAGTGGATAATGACTGAACATTCACAGGTTTATAAGATGAGAGTGAACTATGAGTAGTAATTCTTTAGGTAATTCTGTTGATCAACACGACACCCTCAATGATGTAACGTTCTGCGTGTTGTAGTGGTTCCACTCTTTGTTTTATTGTTTCTAAAATGTCAGACTCTTATATAGAGATTTAAAGATCCCTCTAATAATCCAAGCTAAAGACTAGACTGACAGATTTGTGTTGCTGAGAGAAAAACACGTCAGCTGTGGCCAAGCTGACTGAGAAACAGCTCATTTGTGTACTTCCGCTTTAAACTTGTCGTCCATGTTAAGAAAATAACTGTTGCAAGTAACCTGCAATTTTATGTTTCAAACAGAGATGGCGGCAGAGAGGCAAAAGTTCCCCCACGAGCAAGAGCTCATTTATTTTCCGTGAAACTCGGAATGTTGTCCCAGGAGTGTTGAAAAGGACAATGACCACAGCCCAAGTGTTTGTTTTGTTGATGTAGCTAGACTTTAAATTATTGCCTTTTGTGTTCTCACACAGTCAGTTGGCCTCTATGATTTCATAGAGACTCTTGTGTTACAAATCAAGTTAGCAAAATGAGATTTCCTGTCAGGCATTTGATGGCAAGCACGAAGATTCTTGTTTTCTCAGGGTTTCATAAATCTACCATATTTGGTGAATTTGTTGTCTTCGTATCGTAAGCCAGCGTTGGTGAAGTGTTATGATATATTACACTGTCTCATTTTTCTTTAAAGCTTCTGTGTGTGATACAGTGTCTTTTTCACCTTCACGGTGAGATGAATTTCAACCGACACTGCGGAATGGCCTGCGGACGCACAGGAAATGTTTCATTAATATTTAATTTTCCAAATTTAGTTCGATGTCCGAAAATAGCATCAGCAGTAGCTTTGACAGTATCACAAAACACATTTCTAAGCCATTTTTAGAGACCCTAACCCTAAAACAGCCTCACTGTTCATCTATCACAGTGAGCTGAAACGATAGAGAAAATGAAATATTCTTGGAAGTTTGAAGACTTTCCTCATAAAGTTGGCAGAACATCGTTTCATGCTTCTGTTGTGTTTGTGTTTTTTTTGAGAGCTCTTATTATGTTGATACATGTTGTTCCTATCGCTTATGGCCTTTTGACTGATTTTTGATACGTGGATTGTTTAGCCTGTTACTGGGTGTGGAGAACTGCCATGACAGAGAACCTCATAGACAGGAGCGTTTCCACAGCAACGTATCTGAGCCCATGTTGACATTCCTGTGGCTGGTGCAAAGTTTAGGCAGGCAGTGAGGTTGTGTCATGTCAGAGCATTGATTTGAGGTTCACGCCTTCTGTATGTTTTCACGCAATATCTTGTATGCTCGTATAGTCTTACAAACGTGACTTAATGACCTGTGTCTTGTAAACAAGACTTTGTGTGAAAAAACATTCCTATGTTATGGATCATAGTGACGCAAGCCTCTGTTTTTGCTACATCGTTTTAATCAGCCGTCTTCTAGAAGATCTGATGAGCGATTGGACGTATTTATGGGCTTGTGAAAGATGGTTTTATCTTCTCAGGTGGTCGGGCCCAGTTGTCATCTTTCAAATAAATGTCACGCCAGCAGAAATGCTCCTCACCTTTTCCACAACAGGTCCAAAGCTGTGGTTTTCCTTTATCTCTGTGTTTCTAGAGAATCGTGTGAGTCAGAGGATGCTGTCAGCCCACCGTCCTCGTACCCTTCATCACCCACAGAAAACGGCACAAAGAATCACAGCCGTCCCGGTTCCAAGAGCATGCTGGAGGAGAACACTTATGAGGACATAGTGGGTAAGAATGGTTGGTGTCAGTTTCTACTTCCTTTTCTTTACGATCAAATATCACACCTGACTGTTAATACCCTGTTTAATAAAAGATATTTTATAATGTTAGCCATGCTTTATTTTTATATTGAGCTTGAACATTCTTGTATAACATTAACTGTATTATAATAATTCCTTTACATTTTATAACATCGCTTAAAACTGCAAGCCGTAACTTTTTTTTTAGGGTTAAAGTAAACAAAAATCAGTTATTGAAGAACATGACAGAACAGTGTGCAGAACGGTCTGCTCACCTTACCTCAGTTCACAATGCAAAGCTTAAAATATTTTACTATTTGAGTAATTGATGTCAGTGTGACTTCATTTGCCTTCAGCATACGTAAAGAAATGTTTGTACAGTAACCTGCAATTTCATGTTTCAAACTGAGATGTAGGCAAAAGTTACGGATTACAGCTTTAATATTTAGTTTTATATTTTATGATAGTGCTTTACTTGGGATTTGTTTTTTTAATGTGTGTTTTTACGTAACACTGTTAGTTGCTGCATTATTATACCTGAAGCACTAGACGGAGGTTCTGGCGCTGTATTTTGTTGCCTGCTGATTCCTCAAGGGTTCATTCACTACTGAAGGTGATGAAGTACTGGCATGTGGTACCGGTCAATTTTATGTGCTAAATTCCTTCCTGTTAGGAAACAGCCTGCGGGCACTAATGCTCAGACCCTGAGGGGCTTGACATCATTACAGTGTTCCTGGGTCTCGCTCTGTGGTCGCGCTGTAAATCTCCTGCTTTTGTTGGTGCTGATGAGGCAAAGCCATCAGATGCTGCAGACAAGCTTGGCTGAATTAGCGCCTGCTGAAAACACATGCTTTGCAGATGAACTTAAAGTGTTTGGAGCAGCTGAGATTTTATGTGAATATTTCAGTTCTACAGCCAAGAGCTCGTGCCAGAGAGCCTTTGCTGAGGGTTGTTTTAAAGACGGAAATAACCGATGGGTCCAGGCGGTGAACGAGCCTCCAGCAGTTTGGAAGAGGGTGACTCTCAGCCTTTCCCCCGACAAAGGCTCTGTTGTTTTAGAGAACACCACGGGTGTCCCAGCTAACAGGAAACATTCTCAGAACGTTGGCTAACATTCTCTGAAAGTTCTCTTAAAGTTCATGTAGCAACATTAGTAGAACATTTTTGCCATTATATAATTTGTATTTCAAAATTCTTAACTGGAATGTTTTGAAGACGCTACAGAATTGTAATTTTTAAATAGCGTTCTTATAACGTTCTGGTTCAAGCAATAACATTAATACAACATCTAAAGTACGTTTTGAGCGTTGACATGTGATTGGTTCCAGAGAAATATACGGCCTCTGTGTGCCGTCAGCAGTGCTGCGAGACCGGTGCTGCGGGTCTGAGTGAGGCCTGTAAAGATGGCCTCCAGAAGCACCAGGCTGTCTGGGAAATAGAGGATAAGCCAAAGTATCCGCTGAAACCTCTTTGTTTTTAAAATTCCTTCAGAGTAAAGAAAAACAGTGTTTCATAGCATGCATACGTTGGCCTGGCACCACCTCTCAGGTTAAATCATGGGGCATCACATAGCATATTAGCAGGGGGCCAGTCTGGGCTGTTGGCATTTACGACATGCCCTCCATTGCGCCGCACATTAGTGTAGTGATAGCAGTGATGAGGGATCGGCCAAATATGTCCAGATAGCAGGATCATAATACATTTATCATGAGCTAAATCGTTAGGAGGAAAACCTATATGTGTCATAATAATACACACGGTGTAACAGAGGTCACTTCCTTTCTCCAGTCTTTCCTCAGAATCTTATATGTGGTCGTCACAATCAGATTACTGTGTGTGATTTGTCTTTTATTTGCCTTTCATTTCAACAAAAAGCTTCTTCTGCTTGTTTTCACATCACAGACCTGTTTTTGTTAGCGGAACATTCCTCCTCTCACATGACTGCACGCTGCTGTTGGGAAACGGCAAACTGACCATAAAACGGTTGTTTCTGCTGTGTTGCTTTTATTGGAAATGCGATACACACATTGTGTACTGCTCACTCACTCTGCGTCCATTTCCTTTAGTGAAAATCCCATTGTGTAAACAGAGGCACAATCACAGCGTGTGTGTTTGTGTTGTTTAGGTGTGCCCACGCTCTTGCCTTTTGTCTGTTTTGTGAAACTTTGTGGAAAGCAGAAAAGTTGATTAGTACCCTCTTGTACATGACGGGTCAGAGAGACATATCATTTCTCCAGCATGCTGTCATTATAAGCTTTGCTTTTAGCTTTGCATGGGAGCTTGACCGAGGATTCTGGGTAATTGCTGACTTTGTGACTCTCAGCCTTAATGGCACTAGGGCAGATCTCAGCAGTACACCTCGTAATAAGGTCAAGCTCTTGTGTGGTGGTTAACACTTTGTGTGCATAAAGATTTGAGGTTTTGTTAAGCGTATGAATCCCTGGAATGGAATGGTAATGATTATCCCGGTCAAAAGACTTATAATCATTTTCTGGCAATGACGTCATGTGTTTTTTGTGTTCTGAGGGGTTAGTATGTACAACAAATAACTAAACAGTTGCACAAGAGGAATTTTGTGCAACATGCTAACAACTTCAGGTTGTGAGAACTTTTCGATAAAGCTTCTATTAAGTAACAAAAGACATTAAAAGTGTTTTTTTTTTAAGTTCAAGGAACGTTCAAAACGTCCATTTTTTTAGACGGCTTAACGTTATTGCTTGGTTGTAAGAATGTTATTTAAAACATTTTTTAATTCTGTCATGTTTTTAAAGTTTTCAGATATATTTATCATGGGATTTGAAATGCCCGTCTTAATGTTCGCCAAGACATTCTCTCTTAATTCTCATGTTATTCGATTCTTTGTAATTATGTTGTATTTGTTTACTATTCCAAATGTAGAATGTTACAGCATATTCATCAAGCATGTTTTATATTATTAATGAAACGATTATAAGCAGAAAAATTAGATTTTCTCCAGCTTAAGCTGTTGAGCACTGTTTTATGGCCCTCTGTTCGGGTCACATCACAGCATCCGGCTAAACTCACAGATAATTCACTCTGTCAGCCCATCAGTTGCTTTGTAATTGATTCTAGGTTCTTAAAGGAGAACACCCCAATTTTATTTATTATGTTTACCTGAGAAAAGCTAAACAAAACATGGACTGTGCTGAACTGGTCCAGCAGAACGGTACACCTGATTTTTTAAATGTGATTTTGTACAGCATCAGCATCTCCAGTTTTAATATTTCTAACAGAGCTAAGCAGTTCTATACGAATCTTGACTCCATTTTGAACTGTCTGCATTCTCTTATCTTGACTCATCGCTCGCTCTTATTTCTGCAGACAGAGTTGCTATCCAAAGGCACATGTCCAACAGAAACTGTTTTTGGAGACAATGCACTTGAGTTTTAAGCAGGTCAGGAGGAAACCTCCGTGAATAATCCTCTCCCATCGGTTGCCTCCAGCTCCTTCTCATTAGCATCTTCCACCCCCTCTCGTACCCTTTTCCCCCATCAGTCTGTCTCCCTCGCCCACCCACCCACTCACTCACTCACTCACTCACTCCTTATGAAGACATGTTACCTCGCTACCTTTTAAGTCTGCTCCCATGCAGCTGGTGTTTGGTTTTAGTCTGAGTTGTGCTTTCTCTCCCCTGATCTTCTGCGAACAGAGAAAGAGAATCCCTACGAGGATGTAGATCCAGTGAGGAGATGTCTGGCCAGAAATTCCCGCCTGTTACCCGAGAGGTCCCGGGACTCACTCAACAAGACCTGGACCTCCCAGGACCGGAAGTCCATTACACCTCCCCAGGTAGCTCCTTTGGCTTTGTAAGACAGCGATGTTACAACCTACTTTTCAAAATGAATTTTAAGTTTTTAATGAAACAGTTTTTTATTTGTATTGCACTAATGTGACATAAGGCTATGGAAACTTTGATGATTACGTTTTATGACCTCAACAGTTTGTTTGCTGTACATTTTACTGTGGTCAGATATTGACTTATTGTGCGTGTCTGCGTCCTTCACATGCGCTGAAGGCTGAACCTCTTATCGTCTTCCCTCTCACCAGCTGCCCTCTAAACCGAGCAGTCAGTCTCTGCGGCTGCCCAGCCCCGTGGACAGGAAGAGTCAGCGCCCGTCTCGTCTGTCTAAAAGACACAGTCACAATGACGTGTTGCTGATGCCCCAGCTGGGCTTGTCTTCCTCCTGCGGCCTGTTAGATGACGGCCTCAGCGCGGCCTCCCACAGGCCAAAACGAGTCCCTAAGGTATTCACACATTACATACGTAATTAAAGACAGAATGTTAATTCCCTTAAACTGTTTCTTTAAGAGTCAACAGCTGGCTCTTGAGAACTAGGTGTAGCATAGGAGCGCTCCAGCTACTGCTCTTCAGCTCTCTGATGTTTTTGAAGGGAAAACGACCCCCGTCTCGCACAAATTCATTACTACAATGCTAAGCAGGAGCAAAAAGACATGGAATTCATTTCTTTAAGTGAGCAACCCCTCAGAGACTGCCCTCAAAAACTGTAATATCTAGTTCCACTGTTTTCTCCTTTCCAGACAGAGTAGCAGGAAGCTGTAAAATGTTTCCAGTGACTTGAAACAGCTCAGTGATGCTAAAATCAATAACTTTCCCATGCAGACGTGACAGCGCCCTTAAAATGTGTCATTTCATGTCCAGAGTGAATGTCGGTTCTTTTCTTTTTCATCAGGTGGTGCAAAGAATAAACAATATCTACTGTACAAAACGAGGCAAGAAGAGACTTAAGAAGCTTCTACATTCAAATATAGAAACTGCATCTCTGAAAGGTAACAGTTTTTCCCAGCGCGGGCTGCAAACTTTTAGAAAGTGTCCCGATTTTCAACATGAAAACATTTGAGAGGTTTCGGCGTCAAACAAACGTGTTTCTGTTTTGTAGACGACAACAGCGAGAGTGAAAGTGATTCTGACGACAGGTTCAAAGGTGAGGGATGAGTGCGGGTCTCTGGTGGGCTGTGTGTTTGACTCGGGTGTGACTTTCGGAGACTCTGTTCTCTGAGCAAACAGGCCCACGTGACCTGCGCTGCGATTAGTCACACGTAACTGAGCAGTACTGTACTGTACATGTTACTGTCTACCCTGGGAACCGAACCCATGACCTTGGCGTTGCAAGCTACAGCAAATCATATGATTTTAGTTGTCCTGCTATACGTTTGTGATCTTTAAGATGATGTTTATCATGTTCTGCAGCCCACACTCAAAGGCTCCTGAAGCTGCAGAAGATGCTGTGCAGCGCGCCCAGTTACAGAACGCTGGAGCGCCAGCTCATCGAGTGGCAGGAACGGGAACTCTTCGAGTACTTTGTGGTGGTCTCCTTAAAGAAAAAGCCCACCAAAAACTCCTATACTCCAGAAGTCACCTACCAGTTCCCCAAGGTGAATATCCTATATAAAAACAGGAGATATCATTTTAAGATATAGATTATAGAAGGTATAGATTAAGATTATATGTAAAATGTTTATATATACGATTAAATATTGTATACCCATTACATGAACATAT
>JAZGTJ010007480.1:5469-22778 GCA_036877575.1 Botia almorhae
TCTATCTATCTATCTATCTGCAGAGAGAGAGAGAGAGAGAGGGAGAATTGTAGAACTCGGCCACTTCATATTGTTTTGTCTCTGTTTTCAAGAGGGATTTGAGAGGCTGAATTTAGAGAAACAGGGTTCTGAAGATACACCATGACTGATGACATCAGCAAAGACGTCAGCACGGCATGAGCGCTGTTAAAACAGCAGCTTCTGTCAGAGTGGCTGCTGAGAGTTCCAGCAGCCGCAGAACCAGTGTGTGGGAGGAGGTCAGTGTACTTGTTTGTAGTGGAGGAGTCATTTCTGTCGGATCACTTCTTGAATCTAATTAGGCTGTGGCAGGATGTGGTGAGCTGCTTTTCAAGCTCACCCTTTACAAAACAGAGAGAGAGAGAGGAGCCAAACACAAACAGGTTTAGGTCAGTGTAAAATTGCTCTTCAGACCCACTTTATCTGTATGATTTAATGAACAGGGATTTGATTGGATAGTGGAAAGTGGGCGTTACGTTATAGAATGAGTTTTGCTAAATTCCTATTGGTTATCAAATTACTTTTTATTTGTTAATATAGTTTGAATCAACATTACGACCATTCATGCACCAATAAATCGTTCACAAGTAGACCAGAACCGTTACGAAAGTAAATAAGCTCCATTTTGTTGATGGCATGTTGAGTTTAAATGTAGGGAAGGATAAGTGTGACTATATAACTTTGATTTGCAGTCGAACTGAAGGGTCCAGTGAAATATTCTCCATCATGTGTCTCTGAACAAATGAGTGGAAACCAGAAACCAATCCGTGTGGTTTGGCAGTGACTCACTGCTTCAAGAAATCTAATGGGAATTGTCAATATACTTTTAGAGTCAATAACACTGCTCAGCCTCGGGCCTTCGTCATTAACAGAGAAAAGTTAATAGCGAGTTTTTTTGTGATCGTCATGACGACCAGTGTTAATCTTCACTGAAGTGGCTCTGACATTTGGCAGGAAGCAAATTGTGACTTACTGGATGCATTATATGCAACACAATATAAAAAAAGTAATTAAGAGTTACTCAAAGGGATAGTTCACCCAAAAATGTTTTTTTTCATTGTTTACCCACACGTCATAAGTCATATGACTTATGTGGAACACAAAAGAAGATATTTTGAGAAATGTGTCCGTGATTTGTTTGTCCATACAATGGAAGTCATCATTTGGGTTATTTGGTAACGGAGCTTCTTTTTATGAAAGCATTCTGAGTTTATGAAAGCAACCAATTTTCATTGGCTGGTTAGCAATGCGCTTTTTAATTAAAATGAACTGTTTTGTAATTGACTGGTTTTTTGGTAAATAGCCGTCAATCAGCATTGTTTTCATCTTACAACAAGTATCTTTAATTTCATTTGAATGTAAGATAATAATATTTGTTTCATTGTACTACTCTTCCTTTCTGTTCTCCCTTATTAGTGTACACTAGCTTGTGTGACTGATGAGAACGGAGCATAACAAGTGAAGGTGATGTCTCCATGATATGATAACATGCCTTTTTAATATTGAGACCCAGCTAACAGGGAATGTACTCGGAACATCGGCCAATGTTTTCTAAAAGTGTAGGGATCGTTTATGAGCTTCGTTCATCAGCTACTTCTGCGACAGGAAGGGTTTTAAATACCTCTCACATTGTTTTTGTGGTTCCGGCATTGGTGCGAGTATGCAGGGGTCACGGATTAATTTAGGACACCCTCCATGAACGAGCACTCGGGTCGCATCTCATGGAATCTACAGAAAGCTTCATTTTCAAGTATCTGTGTTAAACTAGTTTAACTTCCAATTAGTTTGTGACGGCATAATCTTTCATTTCCCATCATGCATCGGTGGAATTATAGAAGAAACTGGATCATAACATTTATAATATATTATAATTTTTATATATATTATTTACACTCTGGTTCGTTTGCACAGCTGATAAAACATTAATGCTTAGAGACGAGAGAGCGACGTAACCTTGAATTCTTCATAACAATGTATCATTTAATATCAATTATGTTATCATACACATCAGTTAGTAAATATATAGCCAATATTTTTACTGGGAAATTACAGTTTTTGCCTCTGGGTCCAGTACAACTGTACAGTGTTGAGTAAGGTTTTGTAGGAAACATGAATCATCACAAAACAAACATGCTGAGGATTATTCTCAGGTCTGAAGAGGTTATTAGGGGCCTGGCTAGGGCTGTGTGAAGGTATAGAAAATGTAAACATACGTTATGGGTTAACTAGCAAATAGTTTTCCATGTATATCTCACTAACCATGTTTCTTGAGCTCTTTTATTAGATCACAGGCTGTCTGACACTAAAGTGTAGGAATGACTCTCTGTCCCTATTTATCTAACTGTGTTGTTTTATTTTGCTGTTGTTATGTCCGTTTGGTTTGAATAGTTGAGTAGAATTCTAGCAGACAGCCTGAAATGGACTTTGTCAGCTTTTCGCAGCTTTAACTTTGTGTAAAAAGCTTTTATTTGGACCAGAGTGTGCTGGAAAGAGAGACTACAGAGAAAAACAAGTTCATGATTGTTTACAGCGACCGCATCTGAAGACGAAAATGTAACTGTCACTGATGCGCGTCATTTGTGCTAAACAACCATAATGAAGTCATCACTGTTCATCTGTTGTGCATTGTTGAGCTTATGACTGTGAAGCAGTTGACTGCGAGACTGCAATGAAACGCTGCGAGAAAACACTTGTCTAAATCATGACAACGACACCCAAGTGCAGCAAACATTAAAGGCAACACGAGAAATCACAGACAGAGCGCCGCAATATAAGCTGTGCTGGAAGAGCCTACGCGGCCATAAGAGTATCTTACATGCAGTCTGCCAAGAAAATAAAGCTGCTTACACTAGAAAAACAGTGCTGGAGATAGTCTGAGGTTTTCTGGTGTAATGAGACGAGAATTATTTGAGGGCTGCTAAACAACATCTGCATTGCTTGTCACAGGCTCATAAAGGCTGTGAATAATTCTTACAAGGGGGTCGACAACTCAGTTAGTGTAGTAAACATGTGAAGAGATTGCTCTGATAAAAGCAGAACAAAATCAAAAGTTCAAACACGCAGAGGAGAACACACAACTTCAAATGAAGCTAACTGGTTGTGTGTTAGAGAGCAGCGTACACGACAAATAGAACTATTGGTAGAATAAGCTAGTCTAAACCAGTCAACCAATGCATAAGGTTTAATTTTGTAACGGAAATGCGCAACTGGTCACTACTGATTCGAGAGAGAGAGAGAGAGAAAGAGAGAGAGAGACAGAGAGTGAAAGACAGAGAGAGAGACAGAGGGAGAGACAGAGAGTGAGACAGAGAGTGAGACACAGAGAGTGAGACACAGAGAGTGAGACACAGAGAGTGAGATACAGAGAGTGAGACACCGAGTGTGAGACAGAGAGTGAGACAGAGAGTGAGACAGAGAGAGAGACAGAGAGAGACAGAGAGAGAGAGAGACAGAGAGAGAGAGATGAGTTTAAGTGATTAGAGGTTGTAACATTACATGACTCACCCGAGATGTTTCGTTCATTGTACAAAAACAAACACAACCAGAAATACAGATGAAAATTCACTGTGTTGTTCCGCCATCAATGAGTGAAGCAGGCTGCCAAATTAATCCGATATTCTCAGGCTAATGATCTTGTAATTAAACCATGAGGTAAACATATCTACACCAATTAATGTCACCATTGTCGCAGCATTTCTCTGTCCAGGCAGATAAATAGCTGAGCCTGAAGCGTCCGTCTTACATTACTGTTGGCAGACGTTTCGCAAGGTTAGCCTAGCCTAGAAAGTCCACATTATCCTTCAGAAATATCACCATTCCTCTGTTCCCAGAGATGTGATCAGAGAATGAAGGTCAGTGAGAAGACTAGATGAGCTACAACAATACCACAGTACAATACCACAGAGCGTGACAGCCTTTGACACGATACACTCTTCAGCTGAGCATCTCGGCTCACTTTAACTTTCTAAATCTGTCGTTTTCTCTCATTTACAGCCAGTACAAGTGCTTGAAAACATTTCTGAAACATTTTCCGAAATAATTTTGCGATATAAAATTTGTTTTTGTCTTCCTGTTTTTAACACTGTTTGTGAAACAGCATTTGAATAAACAAAACCGTAATGACTTGTCATAGTTCATTAAAGCTCTTAATTGTTTCAGTCTAATAATATCAGCTGTGCATTACGAGGCAGCGCGCTCCTTTAATTATTTTACGAATAAAAATAGCCTCGCTTGTAATTATCACCGCAAAGAATCACATTGAGCCGAAACCTGTGACTGACATCTGTGTTAAATATGAAACCTGAAAATAAACTGAATGCTAAATTATAACAGTTTCGCGTCAATGGCTGGGGAACAAAAGTGTAGTGTCTCCTGCCCCACTTAGATTCACTGGTTGAGCCAAAGTTGTTTAGTCTGGCCCAAACTTTGGTCCTGGTCAGGAAGGATCTTAAACAAATGTTTTCTGTCTGGTGCTAGTAGTGGTCCACAAAATACCCACCAAATTTTAACCTCTCCCAATGTTGTCTACTGTTGACTGACCTTATTTGGACCTTCATTGGAATTAACCCTAATGGGAACGCTACAGTTTCTGAGAGTATGCTAAATGAACGTCTTCAGAAAACATAATAAGCAGACATAAGTAGACACTTCTGTGTGTTGTAGACAAGGTTGCTACGATGAGGTGGGGGGCAGTATTGTTTTGTAAATCTAACCAGCATCATAACAGCTGAGATTACATGCTAACGGTTCATTTATCACCTCGATTTATCAGTACACACATTTGACACGTGCTATATGCAGTGGACAGATATGCACTGTTATGAATTCTGTCTTTACAGTGCTGAGTATGAATCGTCACGCTGCGACGCGGCTGCAAATGTGCTTCATTTGAATATTTTTTCACCATTCTGTAAACAACAGAACCGATCCGAGAGGAGGCGTTTGAAAGCAAATGACACTGACATGCGGCCGTTAGACAGATAAACAACACACACAATCATCTAAATCTTGTCCTCGTCTGAAACCCACCATTAAAATCTGCTTAATCGAAAGTTTGCACTGAACGACCTCTTACGGTACCTTACTGTATTTAGCGGTGTAAGAGAGATGGGGGCTGGTGATACAAGAAAGATATTCTATCAAAAAATCTATAATGTATAAGTTACAGGGGAAATGTATTCATATTCAGTTTACTTAGATTGAATTGAATACGCTGTGTCTGCCTGCAAAGAATCGACGACTCTGCCCATTTCTCTCCAAAGCTTTATTACTTTATTAATGGCTCGCTTCATACTGTTGATCAGGGCTGGAGAAGCAGCTCTATATTTATAACACAGCTCACTGTCGTAAAGCTTTTTGTCTAAGCCCACCATGTGTGTGATAAGGCTTGAGGGGGAGGAGAGAACTTGGATGGAAAGTGTATTGAATAAAGCTTCAGTTCTGATCTAAAGGGGGTTTGGAGATGTTGTTTTCCGTCTGAATGGGAATGTCTTTGATGGATGGGATTCCGGCTGCGCGCTACTGCTAAAAGCTTGAGTTTATGGTATTGCTAGCTTTATACCAAATTGGATCCCAGATAACGTTTTAGGTTGTGAAAACGTTCCCTTAATAGTATAAAGTAATGTTAAAGTAACAAAAATGTTATTGTTAATGTTAAATGTTATCCAGTTTTTTAGACACTTGTATTATCTGATTATACTTTGAGCAGGTTTTTCAAACATTTTCTAAATTCTGTAATGTTTTTAAAACGTTCCACTGCAGGAGTGTTTGAGAGAACATTGAGAGAACATTAGTCAGCATTCTGAGAACATTCCCTGTTAGCTGGGATATATCACAATAGTGATTTTTCGACATATCACCCAAATATTTGATATATTACAGAATAGTGTAGTATTTTTTCCGTAATCTAGTGAATTCAGTTGTTTATATATAAAAGGTACCTAATGGCATTTGATTACTTTCTCTGTGGTTTGCAATTTGATACAATTGTGCCGCCCAGCCCTGCTTGATGTACACACACGTGTGTGTGCCGGACAAAAGGTTTGTCTCAAATGTCTCAACAGTTTCCTGCACTCGGTCCTTTGTGGTTAAACTCTGCCGCATCAGACTTATTCAAGGATACGAGTTACCTGCAGCAAAAGGGGATCAGTTGTGCATGTCAGCTAATCCAGAGGCAGTGAATTCAGCCAGTTAGAGACCTGTTCTGAAATCCCTTCAGATATATCACACGCAGGAATAGATGTTTCTCTGATTTCTGGGTTTTCTTCTTCATATGAAAGAACCCAAAAATGAAACCTCTGTCATCCTTTTCTCACCCTCATTATATTCCGAACCCATTTGACTTGTTTACTTCTATAGAACACAACAGGAGAAAAATGTTGACACTATTTTTGTTGTCATACAATGCACGTATTCTGTTGAGCATCTCTCTCTCTGCTTCAGTCAAGTTTTTGTTTTCATTTCGGGGTGAACTGTCACTTTAAATCTCGGATCCATCCGTCCATTTAGGAATGATCGTGCGCTCAGAAGATAATCATGAGCCATTGTGGATGTTCTCATACACTGTTCTGAAAAAAGGCCCATTTGGAGAAGAAGAATAAAGACAACATCACTCTCTTAGACTCTGTTTTGACTACGTTGCCTCTGTTCTTTCAAACCGTCCTAATCCCTCCTGCTCAGCAAGTTGCAACCAGAATCATGCTGACTGCTGCCGTCAAGCTGAACAAATCAACAAAGGTTTGCAAACAACACACTCGGCGCGCATTTATTTCAAAGCACGCGGTTGCACGTCTCAATAATGCATCGGGCCGCACGCGAACGCTATGCAGTTTTGCTTCTTACCCAAAGCAATTTTACACTTCATGGTTCAATTTCAAAGCTACTCGAGTGCGGCGAAAGCATGTCTTTACATCAACAGGAAATTGGAGAACGTATAAGCAGCGCGGTACAGCTGACACGTTTAATGCACTGTTCTTCAGCTCAAAGTGAAAAGATGCAGAAAGAGTCGAGCAGAGGTAACAGATCACTAGGGGGTGTTTTGCATTATAACAAACAGTGTACGTGACTAAAACTTTGTGTCAATGTTTAACATATTACATTTACAACTTAATAACTATTACAGTAAGATGCAGTATGAAATGATTACAGTACGAAAAATGACACTATAGTGCTGTAGTAAATCCCGGCTGTTTTAGGTTGTAATTAGTTTCCCTAATGTTTCCGTTAAGAACAGAAACGTTAAAGATGTTTTTGTGATTGTTGTAGGAACGTTGAAAGCGTGCAGTTTTTTTAGATAACGTTATTGCTTGGTTGTAAGATCGTTAACTTTAAGAACTTTTTTGAATTCCGTAATGTTTTAAAAACGATCCACTTAACCACCTAAACAAAATGCCTTTGATTATATAATATATATCTTTATATATATATAAAACTTTCACTTTCACTGTTTTTTGATAACTTTTAGAGAATGTTAGCCAACATTCAGAGAACGTTTCCTGTAGCTGGGATGCACATAAAAATAAATGCACTTAAACTATAACGTGACCTCTGGAATGTAAAGCATGGCCCTGGCTTTTATTCTCTGTATTTCATACAGATAGGATGTAGATGAACTAGTTATTTCATTCGACTGTACAAAAAATTCCATTGCCGCTTGAATAGATCGTCACACAGGAAGTGACCCGGGAAATGACCTGCGTGTTCTACGACAACACACCATTTACACAAAGGTAAGAATCATGAGATGGAAAGAGAAAGCTTGCACTGAAAGCTGCTCACGCTGAAGTGAGTGGCACAGATTTCTAACTCATTTGAAATGCTGAAAAGCACACATGCCATCGAGAGCACAGGCTGCAGCCAGGACCCATTTTTCTTCCTTTCAAAACGTTTCTGCATCCTATTAAATAGGATAGAAATAAACATGGACATTTAGAAGGCGGTGAGGGAAACAAGCTCCCCTCAGCCATCCATCCACTCTGTCAGCTCGAAGTGTGTGTGTATCGCTACAAAGCTTGTGCTGCTGGTCTACAGCTGGAGGTGAGTGACAGAGATCCAGAATTGAGTAGCTGTGTGGCACACCACACACTGCTGATTCTGCAGCTCACATAGTTAGTGACATGACCAATTTGCAAAGTCAGTCAGCCAGAAATATTTTAGTCATAATCTCTTAAAAGGTCACATTAGCCTTCGCCACGAAGGAAGTCTGAAATAAGAGTGAAAAAACAATATAGTTCATTATATAAATGACACTCATTAATTGTCTTGGAAACAGTTTCTGGGAAATAAAAGTAAAATTCGTCAAAGGATTTTGGCAGCACAATGTTCTTTGTGACAAATGTCACGGTTCTCACACTGTGTGTCTGTGAACTACAGAACTATTTCATCAGGAACCGTGTGTGTTCCTTTGTTATAACGGTTCTTTTTCTGTCATTTCTGCTTTATTTTCCTGTTACGTTAGATTGCAAATAAGATAATCCAGAGAGTTTCTTATGTGCTAGTGTGCTAATGCAATATGTGATAATACAGATTAACAATTTTTTCAGCTGTCTGTTTTGTAAGTGTAGTTTTAAACTCCTGTGTTTCTGTAGCACAGCTGGTAGAGTATTGCGCTAGCAATGCAAAGGTCGTGGGTTTGATTCCTAGGAAGCACATGCACTGACAAAATGTGTAACTTGAATGAACTGTAAGTCACTTTGGATAAATGCGTCTGAAAAATGTAAAACTGTGAAACCTTTTTATTTTTCCTTCTTGATAAACCATGTGAATTAGTTTTTTTTAATTCGTTAAAAAATCCTACATCCTGTCCACACATTAACAGACTATACCCAGCTAACAGGGAACGTTCTTAGAATGTTGGCTGATGTTCTCCAGAAGTTACCAAAATGTTCTTGCAAACGTTTTTTGATGTTACATATAAATCAAAAATATTCTTCTTAAGTTGTTAGCGGAACATTTTAAAAACGTTACAGAAATTAATATAACCAAGCAATAATGTTAATACATTGTCTACAAAACTGAACGTTTTGAATGTTTCTAGAACTTTTAGAATAACGTTTTTTTGTTACTTAATGAAAACGTTAGGAAAATGTGCTCACAACCTAAAATTGTTAGCGGGCATATTTCTACTTATAATCAGCATGAACTGATTTCTAAAATAGATTGTATTAATTTTTAGATCAGACAGTCTACTGACTTTTTAATCTTAATTCAAATTAAACTCATTATTTATGCTGTTAGCAGATGTTAATTTGATKCGTGTCGTTTGCAGTTTTGAAAATTAGATGAGATTTGACACGCAGATCGACTCACAGCAAATTGAGAGTCTTTTCAAAGTTAAAAGCCTCAGTTATGTTCTGTATCACACATGTAAGCAGTCAAGCTATTGTTAGTGAAATAAAAGACAAGAGAATTGTGTAGAATTGAAACGTTCTGGTGTTTTATGTGCATGATAGACAGTCATCCGTGCACCCAAGACACAGATCTCATTCACCTATGCTGACTGCTTTGATAACCGATATTTACTGGCATATTGATGCACCTGTTGCCAGGTTGAGTATTTACATGTTTATTCCTGTGCATGTGATCATGTGTGTAAGATTCCAAACTCACAGTTACCATCAATCAAAGCACAGAGTGCAACTGCATGCATAGATGCATGTGTGTATATATATACATGTTGGATATATCTTTGATTACATATATTTTTGTTTATATATTTAATGCGAACTACACAGGAATCCAGCAGTGGAAGTTCACTGAGGTTTGTGCAAAATATCCAATTGCCTTTGGACAGAGAAAGAAAAAACATTTGTAATTTCATCATTTGTTGTCAAAGATGTTTATCAGTACACAACTTTCAGTATTTTTGCCATTAACGGCCTATATTCCAGCTAACAAGGAACGTTTTCAGAACGTTGGCTAATGTTACACTTATGCATTTGGTAGACACTTATCCAAAGCGACGTTATACATTTTATCAGTTCATGTGTCCCCGGGATTTGAACCCACAACCTTTGTGCTTCTAACGCAATGCTAAACTGGTTGAGCTACAGGAACATTAGCACATGCTAACATACATTGCAGACACTGATTCAACGTTTCTGGTATGTGGAACATAAGTACTAAATGACCCAAAGGATCTCTGTTCATTTCCTGCTGTCTGTACTGATATTCGAACCTCTCGTGGCATGAACCGCAGTTACTGCCTCTCCCAGGTCAATGAAAAACACCATGTTTACTTTGCTTTTCGCATTTCATACGACTCCAAAGTAAACAGATTCCTGCACACACAGGGTTTGTGGTTTATGTCCTGTGTCTTGAAATTCAATGGTTTCATATAACATTAGATCTACCAATATACTTGAAAAAATATATATATATATTTTTTATATATATATGCAAAATAAAAGAATAACTTTCTCTGTAGTTGGTCATCCTGTTATTCTTCTGAGCATAAAATAACACATACATGAAAACTGTGGACATCAGCACATTTCATGACTCAGTATTCATGTCTTGTTCTTCAGCTCTACAGTGTCTTCATATCACTGGAGTTCTGCCTTTGGTTATTACTTTGTATATTCTGCTGTTTCTTTGAGATGAAAGCACAACCGAGTTACAGAAATTTGTCCGGTCCAAACTTTATTTCCATGCAATACACTTGAAAATCTTTCAAAATGATCTTTAAAAATCGAGCATAAAATTGTGCTGTGGATGACTAATGTGTTGTGTTTCTGAAGTCATTGTGTGATTGCACAGGCTTGGCAAATCCCCCAACATGTGACATCATCAAAGCAACATTTTAGTGTGTTTTTCTTAATTAAAATTTTTAGTGATTAGACTCAAAAACAAGATTTAAACACGAGATTAGAAACCGCTTCAATTTTGGGATGGTCTGTCAGATTTGCTGTAAGAACAAGATACAAATATAAACATATAACATATAAACGTACATATATAAAACATTTTTGATATTTAAGTATATAAGTTAAAGCGTTTAATACACATGCACAGCATGCTAGTTCAGTTGGGGGTAAGAAATATAGCTACTGATACAGTAGCACAAAGAGGCTGATGATGTGAAGCTGTCACTGCTTACTCTTCAAACAGCTTCATTAAAATTCCACACCTGCTCCGTGATGCTTGCGGCAAATGACTGAGGGTGTGCGGCGAACCCCTGGAGGAGTCATTTTTATTCTAGAGCATGAGTGTCTCAGCTAAGTGTCACCTGATCTGGAAAAAAAACAGAAAACAACTGGGAGAGAATCCACACACTTCCATGGACCAAACCATCCAATTTATCTCATAATGATGGTACTCGAACCCGTCCCCCACTCCCTCAAATATTTTTTGTGTATAAGGAGTTCCATTGTAGCTCCTCCCCTGCCTCACCTGACCTGTTTATACATCGTTTCATAGTTTTAGATCCAAACCACATTACATTTGAGTCATCGAGGGGAGAACTAACTTCCCAGCTAACATGGAACGTGGCTAATGTTCTCTAAAGGAGACAGAAATAACAAAAATGTACTTGGTTTGCCCACAGGTTCTGAGCTTTTCAAAAGTCACAGGGAGATACGTACAAAAATAGATATGACAAACAGTGTGAGGTATTGTTTAAAAAGAGAGAGAGAGAAAGACAGAGAGAGAAGGTCTGAATGAGCGACGCTGTTTCCAGCTAACAGGGAACATGCTCTGAATGGCTAATGTTCTCAAACTTATCAAACAGTATTCTTGCAAAATATTTTTAAAAAGCTGCATGTTTTGAACATCCCTAGAGCATTCAAAATAACATTTTCAATGTTTTTGTTTCCTAATGGAAACATTAGGGAATTGTTATTACAACCTAAAATTGTTAGCTGTGGTTTACCACTGTTGCTAGGTAACTAATCTCAGATCGATTCATATCCACACCAAAAGTGTGAAAGCGCATCAGGATGTTCAACTGCAGGGGTTTATATCACTGCTCTGTTTTAAAAAACGTTCTGACACTGACCTCAAATGCAAGCTTTTAATCTGGTTTGACACTGAATCTTGATCAGGAAACGTCAACAGCCCTCGTTCACATTTGCTCGATTTGATATGTTTCACATTATGCAGCAAAGATTCTCTCTCTTGTCTCTTCTTCTTCATTATTCTTCTTGATCTTTTGCTTCTGAAAGTGTGTCGGACTCTTGATGATGTGAGCTCTCTCGTTCTCTCTCTGCAAACGCAGCTTCTGAGGAATTTTCACTGACAGTTATTGAACTTCAGGGATTGATATTTACTTTTGATTGTAGTCATACTTGTCTGTGTATTTTGCTGGACGCCTCCAGCGCATGAGATTATGGGACGAGTGAAACCTGCACATGTTTTAAATTCTGTGATGGCTGTGGCAGTCGATAAAGGTGTGTAGAAACCCCTCAGAATCACATATTTCTTTTGATTAACACGACTTTGAATGGTTGCATGTTTATGCTGATGTAAACAACAGAATGTGATTTAATTTGCTGGCTGACGCCCGTGAAACCTGGAATATGTGAGTCTGCATTTTCCACATTGCAGATTTTCACATTAAAGATTCAGGCATTAGATGGTGAGGTCTGAGCCTCTGCCGCTGTACTGCTAATGCCAGTGAATGAAGACACTTCAAATGTTGATGAATACTGATGATGACGTTTACTGTAAACATAGTTTACAGTAGTTTCTGGCATAACCACACACAAACACACGTTAGCTACACCATCATCTGTTTTTATTTATAGCTAAATCTAACTAATATAAACTCTAAGCCACGGAAAACATTTATAATTATTATAATTTTGTACATTAATTTTATTTATGTGGCAGGAGGACAGGTTTGCCCCCAACACACAGGGAACATTCTCAGCAAATTTTCTCTTAAAGTTCTCTCAAAATTCTAAAAGGGTCTTGCAGTAATGTTAGTAGAATATTGAATATTGTATTTTAAAAATAAATAAATAAATAAATATATATATCTAAAACGTTATTCTTAAGTTGTTAAGTAATTAACAACTTAAGTAATTTTTAAAATTAAGCATCATTTTCTTAGTTTTCTCGTGCCAGTGTTGAGATTTGTACGACATTCTTGTTTGTAAAGCTCGGGGTGTGTAGCATACTTCAGCGCACATGGCGTCCGGCGAGGGTTGGCTGCACCATGAGGCTCTGCAGATGAGGCATGTGCTGGGATTCTGAACTCAGCAGGGCAGTATGTCTTATCCTGTGAGCACACCTGCAAGTGAATCTCCTCATTATTTACTGCACTGTATCTGTGAGGAAAGAACCACATTTCCTCACACCACCACAACACAGACATGACTACATACACAATAAAACTACGGTTTTCTCAGAACATTAGGGAACATTCTCAGAACGTTGGCGAACGTTGTCTAAAAGTTCCTTCAACGTTCTCTCAAACTTTTCAAAAATGTTCTTGCAGTAACATTAGCAGAAGGTTTTTTAATATATCGAAATGTTCTTAAGTTGTTTGTGGAACATTTTAAAAATGTGTTGAGTTTTCTCCACAGAAGACTCATGTTACTGTGAATGTTTGCTAGTTTCCTATTTCACAGTGGTGTCAGTGTTTATTTTGACACTGGTTAACTGGTTCTGTTGGGTTGATGTGTCAGTGAGCATGTGACAGCAACAGGTGATCACCTGTCATTTCTTCCCTCATGTCAACAGCATGTCCTCATAATTCATGTCACAGTCATTCAGAAATATCCGACCAACTTTTCACAGTAATTGACTAACAAGCAAATGATGACTAACCTTCTTTTTGTTAGGAACTTTGTTTTATTGTTAAAAATAACTACTGATTCAATTGTATCTCTTTGAATAGCTTTTCCAATCCTGACTGACGGACTTCCTTTTGGCTTTTGTTGTCTTGGCTCACAAAGCTTCTGTTTATTCTGTTGTGAAATTGGTCGGTATTTTGGAAAATAGCCAGTTCTGGGCATATCAGCTATAGCTTCTGTTCACAGCCAACCGACACCAGCACGCTGAAAGTGTGAAATGAGCTATGATGTTAACAGCCCAGGGAAGTAGAGATTCTGTCATTTTTAACTGCCAGGTCTTCTTTAATGGTACATCAAAACCCATAAACGTCCTGTTTGCCTGTAGACCAAATATTTGTCATTGGGACAGCACAACAAAAGGAAGCCAATATGGTGGTTCTGTTTCATCAGGAGCTCCTCTGCCAGCATCTCCATCCATGACCCATGATGTCACCCCTGATTGATGGCAAGCACTTAGTGATCCACAGGGGACCTTTGAACACCTGAGAGCAGTGATGTGGCTGGACAAGACTGATGTCTCATCTAAGCGGATGGATTGACCACTCAGCTTGCTACATCTGCTAAGAAACCAAAAGAAGCGTGGGGGACTTGATTTCACCAGGCAAGTAAAGAAAATATGAGTGGCCACTGATTTGGTTTTATTTTGAATGTTCTAGGAATGTTTTTTAGACAACATGTTAACATCATCACTCAGTTATAAGAACATTTTTCATTCTTAAAACGTTTTTATAACGTTCCACTAACAAATAATATTTTTGATATATGATATATAATGTTAAAAAGTGCTACTAACATTACTGCCAGAATGTTTGTGATAACTTTGTTAACTTCACTAACGTTCTGAGAACGTTCCCTGTAAGCTTGGTCTCTCTTCTTTTTCCTCAAATCGGCAAATCCTGGTGGGTCATGACTGTTAGAGTCTGGCCTGTGCTGTTATATATTTTTGCCTTTAGCCAGTTTGAAAGCCTTTGTAACTCTTTCTCAGTAATAATTACAGTTTGGTATTTAATCATGTCACTAGTTCTCTCACACTTGTACATTCGGATAAGCCTGAGGTTTTCTGGCTTTGAACAGAGGAAATACAGATAATGTTTAAGTGCTTGCTGCTTCAGAGGAGCGTTACTAAGACAGAGGCTGCGAGGCAGGCGAAGATTTTATTGCACATTCCTCAGTTACAACACTAAACATTTCCATAATCTTCACCTCACAGCCGCACAGTAAACAGACTCATTTTCAAGCATTTCTCGTGGCTCTATGCAAAACAGGCTGTTATGAATAAATGCATTTTAAAATTGGAGTAAAACACACACCGTACATGCGATGATGGATTTGACAGAGTTCCCAATAAGTTCTCAATGAGACGCAAAGATGCTGCTACAGTAAAGACATACAGCATGAAATGGTCAAAAGAGAGAGAGAGAGCAGGAGTGAAACATTGTCTCTAAATATCTAAAACACAGAAACAGTAAGAAATGAAGAAACAAATAAAACAGCTTTATTTGATTCTATTCTTAAAGCATCTCTGTTCTGATATACTTTTGATGTCTGTTTAATGTTCTTTCAGACAATATGCTTTCCCTGTTACCTGAAAGACATATTTTTCATTATTACCTATGATTTGTGATTTGTTGCATGAATTCAGTTCTGACAGCAAAATATGACAGGCGACGCTGAATTTAGATGACTCATGTTTCGAGAAGATCATCGCCTGTAGCATTCAGCGTCAGAAAACAAACACATGTTGTTATCTCTCCTCCCCATTCGCTCTCTCTTTACGTTGTGACTCTTGGGTGACAGCGCGTCTTGTTTTTCAGCATTATCACAAGGGAGATGTTGCGAGCGCAGGCCCTGTGGTGTGGAGTGACAGAATCGGCTGCCACTCAAGATTACAGCTCAATAAAAGCGACGCGCTCGATTGCTGTCAACACAACAGCTCTCTTTACACAGCTAAGACACGCCTCTGACGAATGACAGCCTGCTGGAAAACTACGCTTCTGACATGAGAGTAAAAACATGATGCACCGTCTGCTAACTCAAAGTCAAGACACGCTCACAAAAGAGCCTAAGAAGTCGTTTGCATTATACTGAGGTCAGGAGGGCAAAAAATGATCCAAAATAAAACAAACACAAGAAACTTCTTCAGCTGCCTCACAGGAACCGAGCTTTCCAAAAGTCACAGTGATATACTTACAAAAATAGAAATGATGAACAGTGTGATAAATTGTTTAACGATGAGAGAGAGAGAGAGAAAGAGAGAGAGAGAGGTGTTAATGAGAGACACTGTTCCTAGCTAACAGGGAATGTTCTGAGAATGTTGGCTAGTGTTCTGTAAAGGTTGTCTTATAAAAACTTTATAATGTTATATATCATATACATGAAATACCTCATTTTAAAAAAGTTACAGAATTAAAAAAGTTTAAATAACATTTTGATACCGAGACAGTCTTTTATTACACAGAAAATCAATGTGGAGCACCACTTCTGAACGTCTGCGTGCTGTACTCAATCTATTTTTAAACCACCATGATTTCACTCTTTTTAACACTTCAGAGCAATTTGCATGTCGCCAATTTGTACAAAGAAAAGGCATTCTGGATTTAGCATACAGACGTTTACACACAAGCGCCACTCATGCATTTTAAAGAGGAATTTTCGTTCATGTGAACAGGCAGAACTGTCGGGAAGGATTTAGGACTCATCTAGTATTAATCCTAAACACTGAATCCGGTCAGGGGAGGTAGAACCTTCACCAACACGCCTTAATTGTTCGTTTTGACTTCACACTCTGGAAATTTAGCATGTTATGTATTGTTTCTGAACAGTAATAATATAATCTGCAGGTTTAATCTAATATTTATCAGTTTTAATAAGACAAGGGGGAATCAGAGCAGCGAGTGACGTACAAATACTGTTAAATGAAAAGTCAGAGCAAATCAAGTTTTCTCAGCTGTACAGGGATCTAATTAATGACAGTTGAGATGATAAAGGTTTCACTGCAGAGGCCTGACCTGAGGTTGAGAAATGAATGCAGCAAAAGACATAATAAGGAATAAAGTATTTCATTTCTCCAGCGTGATAAGCGCTCGGTGTAAAGCTCATAATTATATAATCATTCGGGTTACTCCTCTCGCAGGTTGTGTCTCAGGTTTGCTTGTAAATGAAAATCGACTTGTTTGTTTCACACTTCATCTGATTCATTGAAATATTTTGGCTTTGGGATCAAGCATACATGTTTGGAATGTTTCATCATATGGGTGATAAATGTCAGGATATAAAACACATACTTGGAGGAATGGAAATTGGTCGGAGAAAAAATATGGCTAGCTTTCAGTGTTTTGATATGCGGTAAGAAAACATAAACCTCTTTACAGTTAACTTATTTTTGGGTTTTGCCGTGTGCCCTAAGGGGTGAGCACCCGAGCTAACAAGGAATGTTCTCAGAATGTTGGCTAACATTCTCTAAAAGTTCTCTCAACGTTCCCTCAAAGTTATCAAAAA